>MJUU01004615.1:0-14378 GCA_002080025.1 Modiolus philippinarum | reverse complement strand
ATTTTTATAGACAGAGTTTAAACCGCACTCTAAAAATCTAACTTTTCAAGCCTTAAATATGTTAAAATTCATTAAAGTTGTGTTTCGCAAAAGATAAAACTCCTTCGAAAGGATATGATGAATAAAATTTTCAAAATATATAAATTGTTTTGGTCATTTTCATTGACAGAGTTTAAACCGCACTCTAAAAATCTAACTTTTCAAGCCTTAAATATGTTAACATTCATAAAAGGTGTGTTTTGCAAAAGATAAAATTTCTTCGAAAGGATATGATGAATAAAATTTTCAAAATATTTAAATAGTTTTGGTCATTTTTATAGACACAGTTTAAACCGCACTCTAAAAATCTAACTTTTCAAACTTCAATATGATGAAATTTGTTGTAATTGTGTTTCGCAAAAGATAAAACTCCTTCGAAAGGATATGATGAATAAAATTTTCAAAAAATTTAAATAGTTTTGGTCATGTTTATAGACAGAGTTTAAACTGCAGACTAAAAATCTAACTTTTCAAGCCCTAAATATGTTAAAATTCATTTAGATTGTTTTTCGCAAAAGATAAAACTCATTCGAAAGAATATGATGAATAAAATTTTTAAAATATTTCAATTATTTTGGTCATTTTTATAGACAGAGTTTAAACCGCACACTAAAAACCAAAACTTTTCAAGACTTAAATATGTCAAAATTCATTAAAATTATAATATCACAATATAAAACCCCTTTAAAAGAATATGATGAATAAAATTTACAAACAAATATTGTTTTGGTCATTTTCAAAGAAATTGAAACAAAATACAGCATTCGTAATTTAATCAAACTTTTCTTTATATTCGAAAAAGATGTATCTAACAATCTGGAAACACACGAGAATAATATTATGGTTATTCGTTTTGTCTCAAAATTCCAAATATTTACGTATCCGTCATACGTGATTTACTGATTGATACAACACGTAATTGACGGATGCGATCAGTAAAATACGTTTACATCCGTAAAATACGTACACATCCGTTATTCATGGATCCGTCATCAATCAGTGAAAAATCAGTCATCAATCAGTCAAAAATCCGTCATCAATAAGTCAACAATCCGTCAATAAGTAACGGCTACTGATACAAGGACTGTAATGACAAAATAGTATACCTGATTAAGATGATGGAATTCAACAACAAGTGCACCATCTTCTGTTGGCTGTACGCCCAAGGTTAGGTCAATTACAACTGAATTAACGATATACTCTCCTACGGTAGATTTTACTTCTCTGTCGATGAAATAAAAAAAAAATTCTTAAAAATCAAGACAATTTGCAGACAACGAGTAAAGGGCAACAGCTGATTTTGTAGAAGTACACTGTAACATATAGGTTCATGTAAGATACACTAGCAGATATGTTTTGATCTTGTTTGGCCATTTTGATCTTATCACGATCTTGACAGGCTTAACACAATTTTGTTAAGACAGTGTTAGATTTCAAGTTGGTATTCAAGATAAATGATTCCAAGGGCGATCAAGACATGTCAAGATAATTCAAGGTTAAACAAGACTGACTTGTTAATTGCGTTCAGGAGCAATCAAGGCGAATAAAGTTTATTAAGATTAAACAAGATCCTGATTTGATCTTGGTTGTCCTGAACAAACTAAACATATCTTGATCGTCCTTAAACGCAGTTATCTTGTTTGATCTTGATAAACTGAATAGGTCTTGATCATCCTTGAAAACAATTATCTAGATATACGATATCTTTCACAGTCTTAAAAATTGTATTAAGCTTGTTAAGGTCATGATCAGATTAAAATGGCCAAACAAGATCATAGCATATCTGCTAGTGATAGACACTAATATTCATATCCATGAGATTTGTTGTAATTTTGCACAATTGAAGAACTAATCATATTTACCTGAAAAAAAAATGCAATTCACCATGGGAATGTTGGCGAAATGATAAATCAGGGACAAACTGATAAATCAATACAGACTTTAATAATTAATTGAATAGTTAAAGAATTATAAAAGATGGAGTATATGCAAATAAGACGATGTCTATATAATGCATGATAAAACCAAGCAATGGAACAACACTTTTACTGGTGTTCTTCATCTTGAAAACATCACGAGGTCGTCAATAATGAGCTTTTCTCATACCTCATAGCAAGTTCAAGACGGCCCATAGTATCGGTTTGAGCAAAATACAATGCTAAATGTCGAACAACGCTGCATACATATTGCTTTGTTCTGCAAGATTGTGAACAAACATAAATTTGCCGTATAAAAATGTTCATAAATGGTGAATAAAAGGATATGGAGTAAATGCACATGAGACAAAGTCTCTACAAATACATGGTAAAAAACAAGCAAAGGAACAACGCTTTTATTGTTGTTCTTCATCTTGAAGTCACCATGTTTTGATCTATTATATATCATGAATCGCTCAGTCACTTTCGGTATTGTAAAATATAAGAACAATATTGAATATTGCACACAAAAAATAAAAATTGTAAGCAGTTCATAGCTTCATAATCATACAATTTAATACATACAAATCGATATATCAGTTAAAATCCAAACAATAATTGATAGCAATTAGAAAATAAATAACTTAGCCACATTTTCGGTATAAACTTGATAAACAGTGAAATGGGGTAAATGCACATGAGGCAAACTATCTTCAATTATGTTAGAGGACCAAGCAATGAAATGTTTTTGATGTTATTTTCATCTTGAGTCACCATGAGGCCTTCCGCAATGAGCTTTGCTCATACAAATATACCTCATGGCAAGTTAGTTCATTAGGGAACATAGCGCCGATTTAGTGAAATTCAATGCTAGATGTCGAAAAACGCTGAATCCGAAGCTGAACCAGAAGCAAGCTTTTATCTCAAACTTTGTCCTGTTTGTCGAGACTATTATTCCGTCACAATTTACGACTTTTTTTTTTCTTTTCTACTTTGAATTCATACTTTCCATGATACGTTATTTAAAATTTTTACTCTAAGATAAATTTTGAAGTCGTATAAACATGATGACAAATAAGTAAAATGTGACATTTAATGTTATTTTAAATAATTCATAGCTTACCCATTAGACAATATGTATGGATGAAACAGATCTGCTATATCTTTGTAAAATGTAGAACTGTATCCTAGTGTTTTATCTATGTTGATCAAAATATAAGGGGATGTCAAATGTGTTATTATACATATAGCTATACACTTGTAAATATAAAGGGTCATTAATAGGTCAATCTACACTGTAAATGAAAGTGTTACAAATATTCATTGAAAAAAACATATTCTCTATCAGTTTTTAACATCTTTGAGTTTATGGTCTTCCAAACGTTTAGATTTTATCTGCACTGAAGAGACATAAGTTGTCGAAATGCGCATATGCAGAAATTAAATTCACAGTAACTTCGGTATTAAGTTATTATCAATAATCATGATAATGATAGTGCAACACTTCATATCTTTTTTCTGAGAGTTTTTCCTTTCTTGTATATTAAAACATTGTTCAATTGCTAGTTACAATGACTCCTCAAAGATTGCAATTACAAAAACAGGATAACAGCAAACACCTACAATGGCCAGGAACTACAATCACATGCCATAAATTACAAGCAAACTGCACCAGAAAAACAATAATGAAAACAATAGACAAACATAAATAACGATAGGAACTCAGGATAGCCGGACTTGGTACCGGCACAAGCAAAAGCCAGTCGTAGGGTTAAACCGGTTTATGTGTACCCGAACCCCCTTTATTTATCCCTTGTCCCTATAGTATAATAAACATGCGAATAAAACCCAATACAGGTAGACTACTAACTCAATGACCACTATCTTGGAACAGAAAAAGCATATAGCAAAACGTAATTTTGAAAGAAGGGTCAAAGAGTGCTCTCCGCTAAACTGCCGGCTAGCTCAAGAATTCTAGTCTGCTGGTAAAACACTGTCGCACTACGGAAGAAAAATCAGACTCAAAACTCCCCGAAGGGTTTGGTAAAGAGTCTTCATGTATTTCAGTAGACATCGGCAGTATCAGTGAGAGCCCAGTAAAAATGCAAAGTCTTCAAGTCACTGGAATCAAAAGCAAATTTAACGGATTTGTTCAGAATATCTCGTCGATATCCACTATTACGTTAAGAATGTAAGTTACGTCCCAGTTTTTCTGGATTATTTATCAGTTTTTGACATTTTTAACACCTTTCCATAAAATCGAGAATGAGAAATTCCCTTTGTAATTAGCTGTTTGCGAGTCACGTCATATCTAGATATCAAATGTTCATATCTTCTGTAAAACTTCTTAAAAATATTTAATAATTTATGAAATCTGTAACCCTGTTGTAAAAGTTTGGATGTGAGAGTAAGGTTACGCTCATTAAAAACATCAAGGGTAGAACAAATGTGAGCGAATCGTACAATTTGAGATAAATACACCCCGAAGGATGGGGCTAGGGGAACGTCGCCGTCAAGAAAGGGAAAATTAGAAATAGTAAAATCAAAATCATCCCTTTTATCATAAACTTTAGTTTTTACTTTACCAGAGTCAATGATGATACTTAGATCCAGAAAAGGGCATTATGTAGAATCATTGTTTGCCTTATTAAGTTTCAGTTGTTGTGGATAAATGGTGTCAATATTAGCTAAAAACTGGGGATTGTCAATAGTAAGTATATCGTCAGTGTACCTGCTATTATCATTAAAAATAGAAATAAGTTGATCACTATTTGGTACAGTTTCATTTTGTAGTTTTTGCATGAAATCCCGTTCGTAACAGAACAGAAAAAGATCTGCAATGAGAGGTGCACAATAAGAACCCATTGGGATTCCAATGACCTGATGATAAACAATGGTACCGAAACGAACATAAATGTTGTCTAGCAAGAGATTCGGTGCCTTAATCATATCATCACATGTCCAGGAGCAATAATTGTTGTAAGAGATATTGGAGAAGAATCCTTGCTTTTTGTTGCAGCAAATAAACTCAAGACCCGTAAATTTAAAAGACCATTTAATAAGTTCACACAATTTTGATTTAATCAAATTATGTGGAAGGGTTGTATAAAGCGTAGAGAATTCATAACTGTCAATAGATGAAACTGGTCTATCTATAGATAGTATTTTATAGATTGTAATTTATCTAAAACTTCAATAGAATTTTTTACACTACAAAAGAAATTTACACCAGAGTTTTGATATGTTTTTTCACAATAGTTTTTGACTAACTCCTTTATACAAGTGGGCGCACTGGTAAAATTGATGGACAAATTTGTGGTAGAACAATTACTCGAAGCCGAAATGAAACGATGTTTGTAGGGATTTTTGTGAAGTTTAGGAATCCAGCACATAGTAGGTAGGGTGTTATCTTTAGGTGGAACTTTGAGTGTTTCTGTATCCTTGTAATGTTGTGTAGTGAGTGTTTTCTCGTCATAATTTGTACGTTCAAAAGTGCTAGACTTTACCAATTCGTTTTTTTGGACATCGATATGAGTATTTTTCAGATGATGGCAACGTTGTTTGGAGCTTTGTCGACAGGTACAAACACATATTTCTCACTAAGTTCTTTCAGTTTGGACAGCTTAGGTGGTGACTCATGATAATGTTCTTTATAGAAATTAATTCTGTTGGTGACTTTACTTATGATTTTATCTTTAAACATATTAAGAGCATGTTTGTCTGCACTTTCTTCTTTGCAACATTTTATGCAATAGTTGGTTACCGAGTCTTTTATAACAAGCTTGCCCGTTTATTTTCGAAGGTGGGCAATATTTAGGCCCTTTTCTAAAGAAACTTCTAACTTCTTTGTCTACAATAATGCTCAAGTCCCCCGTTAATATATGCCCACAAGGGTCATAGCGATAAGGCGAAGTGGAACAGTCACAGCAGCTAGGGTAGTTCTTCTCGAAATTTGCATCACAGGTAATAGAAGAGTAATTGAAAAAAATACTTCTTGTAGATTTTATGTAAGTAAAGGAGATGACAGGCATATGCTGATTATCAAAATAAACTGGAACATCCGGGTCCCGAAAAATGCCTACAAGTCTGGGATTAAGTGTTAAAAATGGGTCATTTGATTAAATTTGAAATTACACCGTATTTGTAACCACACAGGACAATTAAAACTTGTAATAATTCACACTCTGTTCTCGGTGTATTCTAATGAAAAATACTGAAGTGACTTCTAAGTCTGTTTTCTCCAGCCATTCTGACAATTAACGTCTCTGTAGCTTTTCAATCTGCTTTCTTCAATATAAAACAGGTTAAGACATTGTTTACAATATCTAAATTTCTGTAAATTGTGTTGAAACTAAGGAGTATCTCCCTCATGCAAAGCTCTGTCCTTCGCTGATTTTGGTTTTACATTTAGATCATATTGGTTATTTGTTCTTTATCAGTTTTTAAATATCTTTGAGTTCATGGTCTTCCAAATGTTTAGATTTTATCTGCACTAAGGAGACATAAGTTGTCGAAATGCGCATATGCAGAAAGTAAATTCACAGTAACTTCGGTATTTAGTTATTTGTTACCACTGGGTCGATGCCAATGCTGGTGGACTGACAGTCCCCGAGGGTATTCATCAGCCCAGTAGTCAGTACTTTGGAAATCGCAATATATGTCAAATGTGTAGGATGCCATTTCATTGTCCTAAGCAATACATAAATTGTCTTTAGACATTGTTTAGAAAAACAAGGAGTGTTATATGTGACTCTAAATACCGAAAATCTTACCACTACTCCAACAAATTTTCCCTGAAATTGGTGATTTTTGTTCGCATAAAAATAACCAGAACATGCAAACTGCGAATGTATATGACAATGATGCACGAATTACATCATGATTCGGTATTTTAACAGCCTTTGGTCGACTAAAACTCAATATTTCTCCCCAGATTGAGGAAAAACATTTCAGATTTGTCCATAGTTAAGTCGCAATATATATCAAATCTATAGAATATATCTGCAGATATGCCAATTAATTGTTCTAAGCGATACATTACATGTCTTAGAACATTGTTTAGAAAAACAAGGGATGTTGAATTTGACTCTAAATACCAAAAACATTACCCCTACACCAACACATTTCCCCCAAAATTGTCAATTTTTTTGTCTATGTTGGGATAAAAATAACCACCACACGCAAATTCTGCGATGCGTATAAAAAGTTGCATGAATACTATCATGATTTGGTATTTCAAATTCAAGTTGTCAGCTTAAACTCAATATTTTGTCCAAAATTGATGAAAAATGGAAATTTTTAGCATTTCAGATTTGTCAAAAATTCACTTTTAAATCGTTCTAAATGGCAAATCTGGAGGATTTATCTGCAGATATGCCAATTTATTGTCTTAACCGATACATATGTAATTTAAAAACACTATTTAGAAAAATAAGGAGTGTTCAATTTGACTCTAAATACTGAAAACCTTACCCCTACCCCATCAAAATAAAACATGAAAATCTCCAAAATATGACCGTCTGTACATATAAATGACCAAAGCATACTAATGTTTTACTTTCTTTGCAAAAGTTGCATTTGATACATCATAATATGTAATTTTGACACCTAAATATGGGTAAAATTGAATATTTTGGACGATTATCGTGGAAAATGGGAATTTTCAGTATTGCAGAATTTTCCGAAATTCAAAGTTAATCGCTGAATAACTGCCCATAAACGGGGTGCATGATCTTATTTTTGATATATGGGAGGCTCTGTGTGCTTTGGTGTTTGAAAATGATATGTCATTGGACCTTTATACAATGTTTAAGCTTTTCAAGCTGAATAAAATGAAATAAATTGTGTTGAATATGTGTGGTAAGGGGTAATATGTTTGTAATTTATGAGACTTTAGTAAGTCTGAAAGGCTTAAAAGCATACTTTTTAATTGCTTATATATGATGAAATGATATTTAAATCAACATTTTCAAGTTATATATATCAGTTTCATGAAGTATTTGTTTCTCAAAGTCAAACAGCAGAAATTCTGAAAAACGTTGAATTCCCATTTTTCATACAATTTCGACAAACATTTTTTTAGTTGATGGTCTTCCAAACGTTTAGATTTTATCTGCACTGATGAGACATAATTTGTCGAAATGCGCATATGCAGAAAGTGAATTCACACTTACTTCGGTATTTAGTTATTCGAACAGAAGAGTCGAAAAGAGACCTTTTGAAAAGTTTTAATCTACTTAAATGGTCTTCTGCATGTCAGTTTTAGTAAAAATACACGCTAGAATTCCCATTTAACATTATTTTTTTTCATTTAGAGCCTGAATATTTCAAATTTTCACTTAATTTTTAGGGGGAGGGGTGCTACAGTACTGTGCAACGTAGCCCTTACAGAAAAAACGATCAGTCACCCGTCATCCGTTCGTCAGGGAGCAGTCACCGGTCAGTCAGCGATCAGTCAATTAACGTACCGACTTGTTATTCGTCCAACCCGTCAATTGACGTGAAACGTGAAGGATGACGAGATCCCTATTCGTCCAGCTCGCGTCCAGATTCGTCCATATATCACGTGATGTCTTGGGTTAAAGATCTTGCGAAATAAAGATTCGTTTCACTCAGTGTATACACGATCGGTACATCGATCATCGCAACAGATGAATCTTTTTGCTATTAATAAATAATTGCCACTCATATTTTTTTCATTTTCATAGAGTCTATAATAAAATAAAGGTCGAAAGGAACTGCTGCATTGACGGGTGTTATTCATCAAAATTTGCCATTTTCATCGAGTTTAAATGAAATAACGTGTAAAGGGAAAATTCCTCACTGAACGGTGCATTTGTAATGACTAACTTTTAATTATTCATTTTTAGAAAAAGTTTTCACTGGCTGGTAGATTTCTAATTAGCAATTTTTTATCACATATTTTTTTTCATTTTCATGGATTTTTTAACAAAATAATGTGTAAAAGAAAAGTTTCGCACTAACCGGTGTATATGTAATGACTAAAATGAAGATCCATAAGTATTTTTTATACATTTTTTTCATTTTCATGGAATTTTTAACAAAATAATATGTAAAAAGAAAGTTTCTCACTGACCGGTGTATATGTAATGTCTAAAATGAAGATTCATAGGTAATTTTTATTACATTTTTCATTTTCATGGAATTTTTTTACAAAATAATGTGTAAAAGAAAGTTTGGCATTTACCTGTGTATATGTAATGACTAAAATGAAGTTTTTTAAGTAAATTTTTTTTTACCTTTTTTCATTTTCATGGAATTTTTAACAAAATAATGTGTAAAAGGAAAGTTTCGCATTGACCGGTGTATATGTAATGACTTAAATGAAGATTCATAAGTCATTTTTATCACATTTTTTCATTTTCATGGAATTTTTATCAAAATAATGTGTAAAAGGAAAATTCGCATTGACTGGTGTATATGTAAGCACTAAAATGAAGATTCATAAGTCATTTTTTATATCACATTTTTTTCATTTTCATGGAATTTTTATCAAACTAATGTGTAAAAGGAATGTTTCGCATTGACCGGTTTAATGTAATGACTAAAATGAAGATTCATAAGTCATTTTTATCACATTTTTTTCATTTTCATGGAATTTTTATCAAAATAATATGTAAAAAGAAAGTTTCACATTGATCGGTGTATATGTATTGACTAAAATGAGAATTCATAAGTCATTTATTTATCACATTTTTTTCATTTTCATGGAATTTTTATCAAAATAGTGTGTAAAAGGAAAGTTTCGCACTGACCGGTGTATATGTAATGACTGAAATGAAGATTCATAAGTCATTTTTATCACATTTTTTCGTTTCCATGGAATTTTTAACAAAATAATGTATAAATGGAAAGTTTCGCACTGACCGTTATATATTTAATGACTTAAATGAAGATTCATAAGTAATTTTTTATTACAATTTTTCATTTTAATGGAATGTTTTACAAAATAATGTGTAAAAAGAAAGCTTGGCACTGACCTGTGTATATGTAATGACTAAAATGAAGTTTCTTAAGTAAATTTTTATCACATTTTTTCATTTTCATTGAATTTTTTTACAAAATAATGTGTAAAAGGATAGTTTCGCACTGACCGGTGTATATGTAATGACTAAAATGAAGATTCATAATTAATTTTTTTCTACATTTTTTCATTCTCATGGAATATTTGACATAATCATGTTGTAAAGGAAAGTTTTGCATTGACCAGTATATATTTTATGACTTAAATGAAGATTCATAAGTAATTTTCTATCACATTTTTTCATTATCATGGAATTTTTAAGAAAATAATATGCAAAAGGAAAGTTTTGCACTGACCGGTGTATATTTAATGAAAAAAATGAAGATTCATAAGTAATTTTTTATTACATTTTTTTCATTTTCATGGAATTTTTAACAAAATAATCTTGTAAAGGAATGTTTTGCATTGAACGGTATATACGTAATGACTTTAATGAAGATTCATAAGTAATTTTTTATCACATTCTTCATTTTCATAGAATTTTTAACAAAATAATGTATAAAAGGAAAGTTCCTCACTGTCTGGTATATATGTACAATGAACTGCAAGCAAGCTTAGCGTTGGAATGTTTCTTGAGAAAGTTTCCACAAATTGTTTGTAAGCAAAAATGTAACGTTTAACCGACATAACTAGAAAATCTCAGTTACATAGGCCAGCAAATCTCTGTTAGATAGGCAAAGTATTCATATTTTAAAATATTCTTGTACGTAACGACATAAGTGATAAATCGCTAGAGATTGAAGAGGCATTTTTTTCATATCTTAAAATATTCCTCCAGAATACCAATAAATAAAAGTGACAACAAAAGTCCGAATCAAAATTATACATTTTTTTTTACAACATACAACATAGAGCGATGGTATTCCATTTATTTTAGGAGATACCACCAAGGACTATGGCAAGTTTGTTTCATTTAACTCGGAAATTTCAACGAGGATTAGGCGCTTGTTTGTTGAACTTTGTTGGATCGTGGCGGAAATCTTGGATTTTACCAGTTATTTTTAGGTCGAAAAAAATGTTTAAAGAGTTTTGTGGTTGGCCATTAGAGTATTATTTTTAAGGGGGTGGCTGGATCTACTGACAGTCGACAGGTATGTTCTATAAAACGGTGATCAAGTCCTATAATCATCTCTGCTTGTGTCAATTTTGTATCATTCCCATTGTCGCACTAGTATAGTCTGGGGTTGGTACTTGGAATAATTTTTGGTAGGGATATGCCTAATCGATCTCGAAACATGCCCCCGAATTTATATACTCCCGTACGTGAACATACCCCAAAATTATATAACAACACTAAATCGAATATATCAAATACCATTGTTTTAACATGAAAATCATAAAAAAAATCAAAGATACAAAGCATTAAGTACGTTTGTTATTGTACATTTAAAGAAAATAATTCCGCTGTCTCATAAATAATAATTGCCCTTTTTGGTTTTTTGATACCAAAATTTATATAAATTATTTTTTCTTAATGAAACTTATATACAGTTGGTTTAAAAACACACCGAAATTTATATATTTCAAGCTAAAAAACTATACCCAAATTTTTAGCGCATCCCTGTATACCAAAAAAATGGAAGTTACCCCCCCCCCCTGGGAGTATACAATGTAGTTGTTGAATTTGCAAGTGAACGTCTTTGTTTTCCCGTCTCACAATAACTGATTTTAATATCAATCCCACCCCTACCACTAAGAAATATACAAACGCGGAGGAGTCTGGCCCCTCTACGAATTTCCATTACAATCTATTCAGAAATAGGCGGACAAGTCTTACCTCCTCATTTTTCAATTGAAATACGTAGACAGCTTTGGTCGGTCTGATATTCTTCCCAGTGATTTAGTTAGATTTAGTAGATAAATATGCAAGATGCCACAATCAAGCAGAACAAGTTCTTGGGCGGTGATTTTTTTTGAAATTATATTTTTTTGGGAGGGGTGGCCAGGGGAGGAAACAGAAGAATGGAATATGCCTGTCACCAACATATTCCCCAGATCTGAATCCCGCTGAAAACTGCTTTCTTAAAATAAAAACTGTTTTGATAAACTGGACTTGCAAATTTATTAAAATACAGTTCTTTGGCCTACGCGTAGGATGCAAGACTTTCCCTAAAACAAGGTATTTTTGAAAACAAACTAAGAGATCTAGTTGTATTTTACAGTTGTACAAGATATTTAAATATTTGAGCTATCCCACAGCCAATAATCACCGGCAGACCCAATCTTCGAAAAAGTCGGTTCCAATGGGATTCCGGAAAAAAAGGGGGAGGTTCCAGTCGATTTTTTTTTGCTCTTTTTTTTTTTTTTTCTTTTTTTAAGAAGTACTTTTTTATTTAAATCTTTACATTTGTTAGTTCAAAAACAACATAAAATAACGGTACCTTATCCCGGCCTCGTTACTGTTAGTATGAAAAATAATAGCTTTTGTTAGTATTGGTTAGTAAGTATGATAACTGAAGTATAAAAAGCATTAATTGACTCTTAAGACTCTAAAGGTACCTATATATAATACCTTCATTTATAATAACAAATGCATGGTGAATACTTCCTAAATGTATATGTGGTAATACCAGCAACATACCTGACATAAATTTTTGAAAAGTAAGATGGTAATGCATTGCAAGACTGGAATATATATATGCCTATAAATACAAAATTATCTCTGAGGATGACAGAGATGGTGAAGACTGGCATGAATAAATAATTACTACTTCTTGTAAAAAGGATACATTTCACTTGTTTTAAAATAATTATTATTAACTACAATTTTTACATTTTTATATATTGTAGAGAGGAGGAGTATGTTCACATTCTAGACCACATTCAACTGCAAATATTATTTACAAAGAAAAAGAAAAACAAATAATAATAATTGGGTACACACATCGCACTGTCCAAATTGTGGTGTGCCCTAAAAATCAACCAGATAAAGTTATGCACTGACCCACCCACTGATGTACTCTAATCTCTTTCACACACTCATTCCCCTTGTAATATACTTTTGAAGTATGTTACTAGTTCAATTCAATATTGAGGACCAGGGGTTCCAGCAAATATCTGCCGTTAGAATCTCTTTATTTTTATAAAAGATGTTTTTTCCTATTAAAAGATTTGCTTTTAAATAATATTTTAAGCCCTGCAATATTAATCTGGTTTCTGGACAGCTTTGTCCTATATATATATAGAATTTGCATAGCAAATATAATAGATTTTTGACATAATTTGTTTCCTGATTTTCTAGCAAACCAAATAAAATGGTTTCTAAATTTATTGGGAGAATTACTTCTGTATTTTCAAAAATCCACTTATTTAAGTTTGACCATAATTGATTTGTCTTATCACATGTCCAAAATATATGCTCAATTGTTTCAACTTGAGATGAGCAAAAGCTACATTTATTACTCGATATTATATTTATTCTAAACAAAAAATCATTTGTTCCTAAAATTCTGTGGATAATTCTATACTGTAACCATTGCAATTTAGAACTATTTGTTGTCTTGAATGGTAAAGCATGTATATGCTTCCAGTTATAATTTTTATTTAATTTTTCTGACCATTGTTTTTCACAATTAGGGGTGATAATGTGACTGATTAACACATTATACATATCTTTTTGATCCTTTGGGAGACTTAAAAAATATGTTTACATTATTTGGTACCAGGGGACCATGTAATTTTTCCAAATCATTTTCAGAAAGATTAAGTGTTTTTAAATATTTTTTTATCGCTGAAATTATCCCTTGGTAATGTAAGAAATTTGTGTTAATTCGGTACGTCTCTTGAAATTTAGCAAATGTCATTAAATCTCCAGTTTCGTCAATTAAATCATTTATTAGCCAAATACCTTCATTTGACCAATCCTTGTACCATACATCATGATTACCTATCTGTATTTGTTTATTTTTCCAAATAGTAGTTAGTGCTACATTACTTTTATTTGTAAAGGTCTCCTTTTTCTGCAGATCATTCCAAGCAGTGAACACCTCATCCCAAAATGGATTTTTAAGTTTCTTAAAAGGACCTACGTATGATAAGCTTTTTATACTGATATTTTCAAAGAAGAAAAATAATTTTGATAACTTTGTGTTGCCATTTAATATTCTCCTTATCCATGTTAATTTTAAGCCTTTAATGTACATCTCAATATTTAACATTTTTAAACCCCCTAGACTATATGGTTGACAGAGGATTTCTCTCTTGACCTTGTCAGGCTTACCATCCCATATGAAGAAATATATTTTACCCATCAATTCTTTCAACAACTTGTCATTTAGGCAAGGTATTGTAAGGAATAAATGGTTTAATTTTGAAATTACCAAAGTTTTTATAACTGTTATTTTTCCAATTGGAGACAATATTTGATTAAACCATTGTCT
>MJUU01004614.1:23371-55224 GCA_002080025.1 Modiolus philippinarum | reverse complement strand
AGTTCTTTGCGTAAAGAATAATTTTCTCGTAATACAATAAGGGTTTAATACAATAAGGGTTTAAATAAAAGGTGCATTAGCAAATTTGTCTTGCCCGACCCAGATGGCCCCACGATGAGTAAGCGGAAAAAATCACTCGGTATATTTTTTGCTCCTTGTATTGTTCTAAAATTATTCGTATTAGACTTTTCTGAAAAATATACGGGAATCGTTGTCATTTTTTATAACCCGAATATTTATTAGATAAAAAACCATGAGTGTATTTCAGGTAGGAGGGTGCATAACCGTTGTGGTAAGTAATAATGTTTGACTTTTATCATAAAAATCAGGTAAAAAAAATGCTTGCATATAATTTGACCAATCTAAAAAAAATAAAAACAAAGGTATATGGTTTTTACGAAATGCTTGATATTCAAGGGGAAATCGTATATTTATATTATCCTTTTAGCAATATATTCGTTATAGAGAGAGTAACTGGTGATGATCTATCAGACTTATTAGAAACATATAGCAATCAAAAGTATAGAACCAAAGATACACGTCAGTGTTATGTATAACCCGTGTCATGTACCAAGTCCTAATTTGAAGATTTTTGTTTTACTTATGAGATGCTTAAACCGCAAGCAACGTAAAAAATGTGAGTAAACTAAGACCTCATTAAAAATCTAGCCCGTTTTACCCGTCTCAACTGTAGTGAATAACAAATCTTATATGTTTGTTTTTTTCTATGCCCGTAGGTAGTAGTTGATATGGGAAAAATCTGCGGTTTTCAAAAAACGTTTTTTGAAAACCGCAGATTTTTTCCCATATCAACTACTAGTTTGAATTACATTAATTGTAATATGTCATTTTCAAAAACTTCTTTAATCCTGATGAAATTTGATAATAACAAATAACAGTCTTATTTGTAAAATGTAAGTTTTAGGTAATATTTGGCCATATGTTTAAATATTACATTATTTAAAGCGACTGAAACCAGTTAATTTAAGTTACATTTGCGAATTTTCTACCTTAAAGGACATTGTTAACAGAGACAAAACTTTATACTTCTGCTTAATTTACACAATAATTGGGTGCTGTAGTACTTCTACAAAAATGGTTGCTTACAAATTGTTGTGTAGATGAGTAATTGCTTTCAGTTATGCATCTTATTCGCCAAAACTTCACCGGAACATTTACCAGAAGTTCGCCAGAAATAAACACCGAATATGTCTATATGAATAGTTTTCGGAAAGGCTAATTTGCATATTCGAAAATCGCTTGAATCTAGCCGTAAACTGCTATGGTTATGGTAGATCTGCTGCAATGTTCGCCACAAGCAGTTTTTTTCTGTAATGAGTGAAAATGTTTATATAAACACCCATTTTTATCCTCTATGTATGCATTGAAGAAATATTTTAAAAAAAATCGTTAAATGTGAATTGTCGATAATTAATTACAAATTAGTAGCTCTTTACAAAATCTTGACTTCGAATCACTTTAATTTTAAAAAAATAATAAAAAGAAACACCTACAATGGCTGAAAATTATAATTACATGCCGCAATCTGCCCGGGAACTACACAGGAAAAACAAAGACAAAAGACAAACGTAGACAACGATAGGAACTCGGGACAACCGGACTTGGTACCGGCACTGGCAAAAGCCAGCTGTAGGGTTAAACCAGTTTATGGGTACCTAAACCTCCCCTTTATCTGTCCCGTTTACCTATAGTATGAAAAAAAAAACATACGAATAAAACCCAATATAGGTAGACTACTAAACCCATGGCCACAATCTTGAAAGGAGACAAAAGACAATACGTGATTTTGAAAGTTGGGTCAAGGGGTGCTCACCGATAAACTGCCAGCAGGCTTAATGAGCCTAGACTGCTGATAGTAAACCATTATCTTTTAGACGACAACATGAACAATCGAAATAATAATTGCTTCATAAGTAAAGCGTGCACATTTTCTCCTTGTAACAGGAAACTCATTATTGTTTGCTTGCACCAAACACGTGACATTTTACCACACGTGTTTGGCTATTTCTTTATTTGTTTGTTGATTTTTAGCGAATTGTGGACTGTTAAAGGTTAGTTTCTTACTTTTTTCACTTTTTTGGAAATTGATAGGAAAGCTATAGAAGTCGTGTTACAATGTTAATACCTTTGTTCTCGAGGCTTAACGTTGTATTGTGATGGCTATTTTTACAGTATGTTTCTGTTTGTATATATTATCCATTTTATTTGTATATATGGTCCACATTTGAGAGTATGTCAAATAAGAATAGAGTGAAAAGAATAAATCTCTTTGAATGACAAAATCGCCGGTTACAAGTACTGTCTTTTTTACCTTTTTAGAGAGAGATGAGTGGACTGCGATGTATACTTGTATGTCTGATGTGTCAACATTGTACTGCTTTTTCAGGTAATCACCATAGTTAGTTTTTTTTTATTGCATTTTACTTAAGAATAACACAATAACACTTCGTATGTCTTCGCTTACAATACAAAGATATTAACAGCGTTTGAATGTTAAGACCATTTTTTGGCAAGTTATTCCGTCTGTTTTACCAACACCTTAGTAGATGTATTAATAGTGTTCAGAAAATAAATATGAAATTAACAATGAACTACAAAATCGTGGGACGGGAAAGCTAAATGATGGATTCTTTTATAAATTTCTCTCCCGGAAACTTCTTAATCACTTTGTATAGCATATTGTTTGCTTGCTAGGAGTTTTTAAATACATCCTCTATTGAAAGCCTGAAATGATTCAAACGACTGTCTCCATTTCAATCGCGTGTGATTTGTTTTGCCTTTTTAACGCAACTATATTCTTGGGCCTTACTTAGTTTTCTCCAAACGCAAGACATTGCTACGTTTCCTTATCAACATCAAACCGCAAAATTGACTCTTGAACATCTGAATGTCTGGGATTGCAATTCATTGGTGAGTAGTGAGTTTGTGTTTTTCAATACAATTTTTTCTGATTCGCAGCCACCACAAAAATGCTTGGTGGTGCGAGACATCTTTGAAAATGCGGTAACGCTGAGGCAGAATTCAGATGATTACCAGAAACCACTAAATTAATGGTCCATGCATGTAAGTTGTTACTTGTTTTAAATTCGATCAAAGAAAGATTTCTTATTTGGACACCAATTTGCCAGTGCTGTACAATGGTAAATATAAGCAAAGGAAGTTAGAATGACGAAAACAATTATGAAAAGGTTTTATTCAAAACTTTAAATAAAAAACACATTGAAACTCTTCTAACGAGAATTAGTTCGCTTAATAACCGGCCACGGGTAGTAGCATCAAAAGACCTTTTTGGATTTGATTACTTTTATCTCGTCATCATAATCAATTGTCTAAAGAACTATATCTAAATCTTTACTACTTTGCCAGTGCTCGCTATTTTCTTGATAGACACACTGCAATCCTAGTTTAATCTTGCGAAAAAAATGTCTGGTTTTCGAACCACTTTCTAGTGTCATTAGAAAACCTTGCTTTAAACACCGAAATTTCAATAAATTGCAGTTTTGTAGAGATGGTCATCTTGATAACCCGTATATCTACAGTGCATACAAAACATCTAACCATATAAGACCATATAACGTATATAAATCTGCCTGCGGACGTTTATTTATCTTACTAATTCGCTACTTAAGGTCCTGTGGTCGATACAGTGACTTCGCTGCTCAAAAATAGGCTACTTAGACAAGGGCATATTACCCATAACTTCATAAGACAAATCTCAATCTTCGTAACAAATTAACTCTATTATAGTATTTTAGTATATGTTTGATGTGGTCATGCCATAACCTTTTTTTTGCAAAATAAATACCAAGATGTTTGTGACATGCAACTTCTTGAAGATTATTATAGTTCAAGATTAGCGGCGGATGCACAGGTTAACATTTTTTGGAGATATAGTCACTGTTTCAGTTTTTTTGTGGATTAAACTTTACAATCCATGTGTCCGACCAATTTTATCAAGATCCCGGTTCAAAATTTCAGCAGCACTGTCTGGAGTGTCAACTGTAATGTAAAATATGTGTCATCAGCGAACAATCTAATACAAGCATCTGTCAGTCACGATGTCATTAAAAAATAAGACAAGAAGAAAGGGACCAAGAATAAGAAAAATAGAAGGGTACCAAGAATAAAGAATTGTGGAACTCCAGCATTAATTGATCTCCATTCAGAATTACTTCCATTTAACATAGCCCTTTGAAACCTCCCAGATAAATAGCTTTTGAACCAGTTTAGTAAATTTCCCGAAATGCCATATTGCTGGAGTTTAAGCAAAAGACCTTAATTAATTGTTCTTAGGGATATATAAGTTGTCTCAAAAAAATGCTTAGAAAAACAAGGAGTGTTTAATGTGACTCTGAATACCGAAAATCTTACCCCTACCCCAACAAATTTTCCCTAAAATTGTCAATTTGTTCTCTATGTTCGCCTAAAAATAACCAGAACACGCAAACTGTGTGTTGTATATGACAAAGCTGCATGAATTACTTTATGATTTGCTATCTTGACAGCTATTTGTCGACTTAAACTCAATATTTATCCCAAAATTAATGAAAAATGGGAATTTTCAACATTTCAGATTTATCCAAAGTCCACTGTTAAATCGTTAAATATGTCAAATCCGGATGATATATCTGCACATTTGCCATCTAATTGATCAAAGCGGTCCAATAGTTGTCTTAAAACATTGTTTAGAAAAACAAGGAGTGTTTAATGTGACTCTGAATACCGAAAATATTACCCCTACCTAAACAAATTTTCCCTAAAATTTGTCAATTTTTTGTCTATGTTCGCATAAAATTAAATCAAACACGCAAAATGTGTGTTCAATATGACAATATTGCATTAATTGCATCACGTTTTGATATTTTAACAGCCATTTGGTGACTTAAACTCAACATTGTACCCAAAATTGAGGAAAATTGGAAATTTTCAACATTTCAGATTTGGTAAAAGTTCACTGTTTACCCGTTATATATGGCAAGTCTGGAGGATATATCTGCAGCTATGCCAATTAATTGCTCTAAGGGATATATTAGTTGTCTGGAAACAGTGTTTAAAAAATCAAGGAACGTTTAATGTGACTCTGAATACCGAAATCCTTAGCCCTACACCAACAAAATTTCCCTAAAATGGTCAATTTTATGTCTTTGTTCGCATAAAAATGACCAGAACACGAATAATGTATGTTATATTATACAATTGTGGCACTTCCACGAGATCAATATGGGGTTTAACGGAGCAATAAAGTAATATTGAACGAGGGTTTACCCCGAGTTCAATATTATCTTTTGCGCTCCGTTAAACCCCATATTGATCAAGTATAGAAGTGCCATAATTGTTTTATTATATTTGATTGACATGGCTTAAGTCACTGGTGACAAACATCGGGGGTGTGGTTTATCTATTGTGGGTGTAAAAGGGGTGTGGCCTGGAAACGTCAATCAAAGCAAGTGTGCAATATGATGATTTATCATGATCAACTGTGCAATATGATGTTTTATTGAGTAGGTGTGTTTCTTTACTTTATACATAGAAATAAAAGTACAAATATAATAAATGACAATGTTGCATGAATAACATTATGATTTTGTATTTAAACAGCCATTTGTTGACTTTAACTCAATAATTTGCCCAAAATTGATGAAAAATGGGGATTTTCTGTATTTCAAATTCGTCCAACGTTCACTGTTTAGTCGTGATATATGTCAAACCTGGAGGATATGTCGGCAGATATGCCATTTAATTGTTCTGTGCGATACATTAGTTGTCTTAAAACATTGTTTAGAAAAGCAAAGAGTGATTAATGTGACTCTAAATACCTAAAATCTTACCCCTACCCCAACAAATTCACCCTAAAGTAGTCATTTTTTTTGTCTATATTCGCATAAAAATAACCAAAACCCGCAAAGTCTGCATTGGATATAAAAATGTTGCATTAATCTTATCATGATTTGTCATTTTAAGTCCCACTTTCCAGATTAACTCAATATTTGGTACAAAATTGATAAAAAATCGGAATTTTCAACATTTCAGATTTTTCCAAAATTCACTTTTAAATAGTTATATGTGGCAAATCTGGAGGATTTATCTGCATGTATGGCAATTCATTGTTCTTGGGGATATATAAGTAATCTTAAAACAATGTGCAGAAAAACCAGGGGTGTTCAATGTAACTTTAAATACCGAAAATTTTACCCCTACCCCAAGAAAATGATGCTAAAACAATGCAAAAAATATGTCTGTCTGTACATATATATAAACAAAACATACTAAAATTTTAATTTCTTTTAAAAAATGCATTTGATATATCGTAATATGCAATTTTAACGCAGAAAATATGGGTAAAATTGAATATTTTGGGCGATTTTCGTTAAAAATGGGAATTTTCAGGATTTCGGAATATTACAAAATTCAAAGTTTAATTGTTGTATAACTGCCCATAAACCACGCGCATGATCTTATTTGTTATATATATGGGAGTCTCTGTGTATTTTTGTGTTTGAAATGTTATATTATTGGACCTTCATATACAATGTTCAGGCTTTCAAGCTGAATAAAATGAAATAAATTGTGTTGAAATTTTTTTTTTTTGGGGGGGGGGATATGTTTGCAACTTATGAATGTTTAATTAGTCTAAAATGTTCAAAAGCACACTTTCGAATAGCTCATATATATCGAAACAATATTCTATCAACATTTTTTAGGTTAGATACCAAATTTGTGAAGTTATTACATTGCTAAGTCAAATTAGCAATAATTCTGAAAAACGGAAAATTCCCATTTTTCATAAAATTTCGAGCAGAAGGGCCAACAAAAGACCCCTTAAAAATTTGAATCTACTTAAATGGGCTTCTGCATGTCACCTTTAGTGAAATACACACAATAATTTGCATTAGACATTATTTTTTTATCATTTAGAGCCTGAATATTTTAAATTTTCTCTTAATTTTAAGGGGGAGGGGTGCTAATTTTGGCATTTCTGATCCCACAGTAAGGCTGACTCTGAAATTTGTTTCACGTAATTTGTTGCTTACATATCATAAATCATTATTGCATTGGCAATTATTAGATATATATTCAAATTTATACGGTCAAGTGTTATAGGTAATCAAATATTGTAAACATTCTATAATACATTGTATTGGTTGTTTTTATTTTGTAAGGCCTTAATATTATGTAATTTGTTTGGCCTAGTTATGTAACTTGTTTACAATAAACATTGGTCAAGGTTATTACATTGACTTAATATTTAACACATAGAATTTTCTAGAGGTTTTCCTTACATAATCATTTTAGTCATGTGATTATTAGTTGATTAGAATGTTCCAGTCGTATCTTGTGGATATATTTTTCTAGAAATAATAAATGTATTTATATAAGGTAGCGGAAAAGGGTTGAGACAGTCAGTTTAATAAGTTTATACAGGATTAATTAGTTTATACAGGATTATCACGCACATCTTTTGTATTGGAAATCGACATCAATTATTGTGAATCTATTATCAACTATTTAGTGAGGATTATAAGGAATATTCTGTTGGACAGTTATTGGTGGAATTAAGTGAACTATTAATTTGGTTTATTACTTGGACTTCATTATTGTCAGATAAGTCATATATTGTATACTTAATTTGTAAAATCATTATTTTTGTCTTATTAAAAGTTAATTTTGAGCCAATTTTGTTTTATCTTTGCTGACTTCAATTTACAATTATTTATTGGTCGTTTCTGCCACATAACAGAAATTGGGGGCTCGTCCGGGATCTACGAAATTGTTTAAAAAGATAAATTATTATATTTTTGTTAAATAGAAAATTTTTAAAAGCCAGCAATAAATTTTTTACAAAATTTCATTTGATCCAGAACAATTCATGTCTACGTGTCAGTGGAGAATTTTGAGAAGCTTAAAAAGGATGAATTAATTGTCTTTGGAAAACATTTGAAACTAAATGTTAAACAGGAATGAGAAAATTTGAAATTCAAAGAGTGATTGTAAATTATTTGGTTAAAGAAGACAATTTTGATGAATCTGTTTTGGAGACTTTTGGCGTTCAAATACCGGAATTAGAAATTAAAAAATTAGAAACTCAGAAAGAATAAGAAATTAGAAAATTAGAATTAGAAGGAGGGCAGAAAAAAAATTAGAATTAGAAAGAGAAAGAGAAGAAAGAGTGTTTCAATTAGAAATGAAAAAATTGAAATTAGCTGAAAAGAATCAGCACCTTTCTCAGAATTCTCAGACATTTGATGTAGCTAAAAACATCAGGTTGGTTCCTCCTTTTCAAGAAAAGGATGTTGACAAAATTTTCTGTATTTTGAGAAAATAGCTCAGAATTTGAAGTGGCCAAAACACAATTGGTCAATGTTATTACAGTGTGTTTTAATTGGTAAAGCCAGGGAAATTTACACTCAGTTGTCAGTAGAACAGGCTTCAGATTATGACACTGTAAAAAAGTAAATTCTTAAAGCCTATGAACTGATCCCTGAAGCTTACCGCCAAAAATTTAGGAATGCAGAAAAACAGAGTGACCAAACCTATGTAGAGTTTGCTAGAACAAAAGAGCAACCATTTGATCGTTGGTGTTCATCAAAGAAAATAAATAACAATCATGAGAAATTACGTCAGCTAGTTTTAATTGAAGAATCTAAAAGATGTATTAGTACTGACATTAAAACTTTTATTGATGAACAAAAAGCTGAAACTTTGGAAATTGCTGCACGTTTAGCTGATGATTTTTCACTTACGCATAAAACACAGTTTTTTAATAAACCACAGAAATTTTTCAAAAATAGAAATTCCACAAATTTTTCACCCAAACCTACAAATGATGTAAATAGTAGGCAACGTCCAGTAAATAGCTCGTCCAAGTCCTATCCTCCCTCCCAGTCACAGAGACCATTTAAGTCAATTTCGTGTAATTATTGTAAGAAGGAAGGCCATTTGATATCTGACTGTTATAGGTTAAAGCAAAGGAAGGAAAGTGAAGTTAAATCCAGTGGTTTTGGTGAGTCGTCACAATGTTTGCCTCATTTTGATACAGATGTGCATTGTTCTTTTTCTGAGGTGAAGTCTGTTTCTGATCCTGTTAGTAAGGTCGAGGTCAAATCCCCATCTAGTTCCATTATGGAGATTTTTGAACCATTTATTAGTGATGGTTTTGTGTCGCTTTCAAGTGATTTTTGTAATTCTACCTCTATTCGAATTCTAAGAGATACTGGAGCCCCTCAGTCTCTTTTGTTGGCGGAGACCCTGCCGTTTGATGATATTTCTAGTACTGGTAGAAATGTTCTTATTAAAGGGGTAGATTCTAGTGGTTATACTGCTATTCCTCTCCATAATGTTTATTTGTCTTCAGATATTGTTTCTGGACCCGTGACCTTAGGTATTAAGTCATCATTGCCCCTTGAAGGTGTACAACTTCTTCTTGGTAATGATTTAGCTGGGGATAAAGTTCAAAGAAATCCTATTGTGACAGAAAAGCCTTCTTTTTATCAGGTTTCTGATTCTGCTGAACAGGAGTTTTCTGAGTTGTATCCTGCCTGTGCAGTTACTCGTGCTATGAAAAAGAAATGTGTAGAAGCTCAGAAAGTCGATGAAAATAGCACTTATAGTTTTAATTTGTCGGATACATTTATGAGTCAGCTTGGTGATGTTGGTGTCAAAACAAGCAAGCCCTTAGAGTTTTCTGATAGTTCATTGGTTCAAGGTGATGGTTTTTCTATGTCTACGTTCAGCAGTGAGCAACATAAAGACCCTGAAATTTCATGTCTTCAACAGGGCTGTTGATGAAAGTGAATCTTAGCAAGAACCTGTCATTTATTTTACTAAGAATGGTATTCTTATGCGTAAATGGAGACCTTCTGATGTATCTTCTGATGCAGAGTGGGCAGTAAAGTATCAGATTGTAGTGCCAAAGGTGTATAGAGCTGAGATATTAAGCATTGCCCATGATACTCCCTTGTCAGGACACTTAGGTATTAATAAGACTTACAACAAAATTTTAAATCATTTTTATTGGCCAAATCTTAGAAAAGATGTCTCCAATTACTGCAAGTCTTGTCATACATGTCAGTTAGTAGGGAAACCAAACCAAGTTATTCCAAAAGCGCCTTTTCAACCAATACCTGCCTTTGAGGAGCCTTTTAGTAGAATATTAATAGATTGTGTAGGTCCTCTACCAAAAACTAAATCTGGTAATCAGTACATATTAACTATTTTGTGTGCATCCACAAGGTTTCCTGAAGCTATTCCTTTAAGAAGTATAAAGACTAAAACTATAGTTAGCGCTTTAACTAAATTTTTCACTTTGTTTGGCCAACCTAAATCTATTCAATCAGATCAAGGTTTAAACTTTATGTCAGGCATTTTCCAGCAAGTAATGTATGAATCAGGCATTAAACAGTACAGATCATCTGCATATCACCCTGAAAGTCAAGGCGCCTTAGAGCGATTTCATCAAACCTTAAAAAATATGATGCTGACCTACTGTTTTGAAACAGAGAAAAATTGGGATGAAGGAATTTCTTTTCTTTTATTTGCTGTAAGAGAAGCAGTCCAGGAATCATTAGGTTTTAGTCCCTTTGAAAGGGGGATTTTGGACATACAGTTAGGGGACCACTCAAACTTTTAAGTGAGAAAATTTTATCTGATGAAAAAGACCATTTAAATCTCCTTGATTACGTTTCAGACTTTCGCACTAAACTTGCAAAAGCTTGTGAACTAGCCAATAAAAATCTTAAATCCAGTCAAGAAGCTATGAAAGCTAAATATGACCAAAATTCTGTAAAACGTAATTTTGACCCTAGTGATAAAGTACTTGTTTTACTTCCTGTTCCTGGAAAGCCATTTGAAGCCAGATATTTTGGTCCATATATTGTTGAAAAGAAAATCAGTGATTCAAATCATATTATTAAAACACCTGACAGACGTAGACATAATAGGTTGTGTCATGTTAACATGATAAAACCTTATATAGATAGAAATAGCACAAATATTGTACATTCTGTAAATATAGTTAGTGTTGACCCTGATAATTCTGAAAATGACTTTTGTGAGAAGATTGATTCGCCATCTTTCACACCGAAGCTGGAAAATTCACAGATTCTACAAGATTTAGATTCGAAACTTCAACATTTTCCAGTGATTCAAAAGGAACAGTTAAGACAGTTACTCCTTGAATTTGAACAATTGTTTCCGGACATTCCGACACGACTGATAAAATATTTCATGACGTTGATGTCGGTGATTCAGTGCCGATAAAACAGCATCCATATCGACTGAATCCGATTAAAGAAAAGTACCTGCATGATGAAATTCAATATTTGTTAAAAAATGACTTTATTGAACCTAGCAAAAGCAATTGGAGCTCGCCTTGTATTTTAGTGCCAAAACCTGATGGAACTTATCGTATATGTACGGACTGTAGAAAATTAAACAATGTTATAAAAATTGACTCATTTCCAATTCCGCGCATTGATGACTGTATTGATAAAATTGGAAATGCTAAATACATTACAAAAATTGACGTGTTGAAAGTATTTTATCTAGTTCCTCTTACAGAGCGTGCAAAAGAACTTTCCGCTTTTGTTACACCCGATGGACTATTCCAATACAAAGTGATGGCTTTTGGCATGAAAAATTCGCCGGCAACTTTTCAGCGTCTCATCAACAGTATTATTTCTGGAATTGAAGGTTGTGAAGCATACATCGATGACATTCTTATATATAGTGACACTTTGGAAGAACATCTGCAGATACTTCGAACTGTTTTTGCCATGTTAACAGTCAACCTCTCCAAGAGTGAATTTGGATGTGCTTATGTTAATTATTTGGGACATGTTGTAGGTCAGGGTCAGGTAAAACATATTAATGCTAAAATAAGTGCTATTTCTAGTTTTCCTAAACCTGAGAATAAGAAACGATTGATGCGTTTTCTGGGAATGGCTGGATATTATAGAAAATTTTGTCAAAACTTCTCTTCAATTAGTGAACCTTTAACTAAATTATTGAGAAAAAATGTAAAGATCATTTGGTCTAAAAGTTGTGATACAGCATTTGAAGAACTAAAAGCCATCCTAGAAAGTGTGACAGTTTTAGCAACACCTAATTTTGATTGTCAATTTAAATTAGTTGTAGATGCCAGTGCTGTTGCTGCTGGTGGCGTTTTATTGCAAGAAGGAAAAGATGGTATAGACCATCCTATTTGTTATTTTTCTAGAAAATTTAATAAACATCAGAGAAATTACTCCACCATTGAAAAAGAATGTTTGTCTCTGATTTTGGCTTTACAACATTTTGAAATTTATGTTACAGCTTCAATTCAGCCTATCATTGTATATACTGATCACAACCCTCTTAAATTTATTCATAAAATGAAAGATAAAAATCAAAGACTTTTGAGGTGGAGTTTGACTTTGCAAGGTTTTAATCTAGACATAAGACATATTAAAGGAAAAGATAATGTCATTGCAGACGAATTTGTTGGATAAATTTCATAACACCTCATTGTTTATTTTAGATGTTTTTCATTGCATTCAAACATTTTCTTTCAGGGGGAGGTGTTAAATGTAATCAAATATTGTAAACATTCTATAATACATTGTATTGATTGTTTTTATTTTGTAAGGCCTTAATATTATGTAATTTGTTTGGCCTAGTTATATAACTTGTTTACAATAAACAATGGTCAAGGTTATTACACCTTAGAACATTTAGATTTTTCTAGAACATTGACTTAATATTTAACACATAGAATTTTCTAGAGGTTTTCCTTACATAATCATTTTAGTCATGTGATTATTAGTTGATTAGAATGTTCCAGTCGTATCTTGTGGATATATTTTTCTAGAAATAATAAATGTACTTCTACTTCTACCGACTCGTGATCACAGTCATCAGATTGACTATTCTATCACTTTAGTTGATTGCACCGCCGCGAAACCGATATGTGCAAATTATTTACAAGTGCGCGGATAAAAAGACACATCAGCAACGGGAACGCGGCTCCTTCTGGTCCCTACCCCCTACAATTTAGTTCACAACCCAGTCAAAACAAGATCCATACAGAGCCCCGGTTCCGTGGCTGATTTACTATCTACACACTGTGTCTGAGGAGAGTCTTGAAGGATTCAAGGCTCTCGGCAGACACAGCACAATCTGGCAAGATGTTCCACTCTCTGATCGTCCTTGGGTAGAATGACTCCTTTCTGGCAACTGTTCTGCATGATGGTATTTGCATTGCCATCTGGTTGTTGGTTCGTGATGGTCTTAACATTGGTAATAGTTTATCAGCTGCATCAATATCAACTTTGCTGTTATTGATTTTGTACAGCATTGCCAGTCTGCTTGTTTTCCTACGTTCTTCCAATGTTGGCCATTCTATATCATTTAGCATATCAGTGACGGATGATGTGTTGTGATATCTGTTTGTCACATATCTTGCCGCTCTTCTTTGAACCATCTCTAGTCTGTGGATATCGTTTTGTTGGTAGGGATCCCAGACAGTAGAGGCATACTCGAGTGTCGGTCTGACAAGTGACATATATGCCTTTTCCTTGATGCTCTTATTTCCGATGTTGATGTTTCTCTTCAGGAATCCGATGGTTTTGTTGGCCTTTGTACATATATTGCCGATATGTTCACCCCACTTTAGATCTGAAGTAATTGTCGCGCCAAGGTACTTCGCTGATGAGACTCGTTCTAGGATATGTCCGTGAAGTGTGTAGTCACAAAGGATGCTTCTTCTTTTCTTGGATATAGTTAAAATGTTGCATTTCTCCGGATGGAATTTCATCATCCACTTTGTTTCCCATTCAGCAAGGTTGTCCAGATCGTGTTGGAGGTTTGCAGCGTCTGCATTATTGGCTACAGTGAGGTAAACGATGGTATCGTCGGCAAATAGACGTACTGTTCCTTTAATTCCAGTAGGCATGTCGTTGATGTAAAATAAGAAAAGACTTGGCGCGAGTACTGATCCTTGGGGAACTCCGGACTCTACTGGGATGTCTGATGAGGTTTCTCCTTCCACAACTACTGACTGGCTTCTGTTCGTGAGAAAGATTCTAATCCATGCATTTGTTTTGCCAGTGATCCCGTAGTGGTTGAGTTTGTGGAGGAGAAGGCTGTGGCTGACTTTGTCGAATGCTTTGGAAAATGAGACAGTCAGTTTGTTTTCCTTCATCTAGGTTCTTTGTTATATCATCAACAAATTCTATAAGTTGTGTTTCACAAGACAGGCCTTTTCGGAAACCATGCTGGAGCGGGTATATGATGTTTTGTCCGCAAGCGTGCTTCATGATGTGGCTGGTGACAATGTGTTCCAGGAGCTTGCAGGATATGCATGTTAGAGAAATTGGTCTATAGTTAATAGGGTCAAACTTCTTTCCCTTTTTGTAGACCGGGCATACGTTTGCTGTTTTCCATATGTCTGGAACTTCGCCTGTTGCATATGATCTTCTAAATATGATAGTAAATATTGGTGATATGTCATGTGCAAGATGTTTAAGCACTCGAGGCGAGATGTTATCTGGTCCTGCAGCCTTGTTTGGGTTGAGACTTTGTAGAAGCTTTAGAATACCATTTTCAGTGATGTTGATATTGTCAATGTCCTTGTACTGTCCCTGCATTTTGCACTGATTTTTGAATTCATCTCTACTGATCTCTGATTTTTGTGAGAAGGCTTGCTGAAACTGGGCGTTGAATAACGTATTTACATAAGGTAACAGAAAAGGGTTGAGACAGTCAGTTTAATAAGTTTATACAGGATTAATTAGTTTATACAGGATTATCACGCACATCTTTTGTATTGGAAATCGACATCAATTATTGTGAATCTATTATCAACTATTTAGTGAGGAGTGAACTATTCATTTGGATTATTACTTGGACTTCATTATTGTCAGATAAGTCATATATTGTATACTTAATTTGTAAAATCATTATTTTTGTCTTATTAACAGTTAATTTTGAGCCAGTTTTGTTTTATCTTTGCTGACTTCAATTTACAATTATTTATTGGTCGTTTCTGCCACATAACACAAGAAGTAAGAAAGACGAAATTGTGAAAATATCTAAAATTCTGAAAATTTCGATTTTTCAAAAATTTTATACCGAAAATCAAAATTTTAAGGACTTTAATGGTCTTATTTTTCAACATTGTATCACAACTGATAAATTAGGCATAAAAACTAGATCAAACGATGAGATTTATTTATCTGAAAGGAATTGAAAGCTTAAAAATCTACATTTTCGCTATTTTTGGCAGGGGGAGGGGTATTTTTTTTGCATCCCCAGATCACAAAAATAGCGTTATGTGCCCAAACTTGTGTTCATTGGAAGGTATATTAAATAATCTTCAATTTGATACCAAATTTCAGTACATCTAACCTATCTACATAAAAGTAATGGAGCTTAAAAGATAAAATTAAGAATAAAACTAAAATACAAGAATTTTGTGTGGTGTACTATAAAAGTGGCCCTTTACTGTCTATGCGTGCAGGTTATATTCGTGTTAACATGTTTTATTTTAAATAGGGGATATAAAAGGACTGAAAAAAAATCGGTCTGGATCATAAGCGGGGGGAGGGGTGCACGAAAAGTGATTTCTGCCCATGGCCTGTAAGGATTACACTTAAGGGCTTAACAAAGCCTTGCATTTTTTTAATACTTGAAATAATCATTTTCATTTGACACTAGGACCTAGCTGTTTTATTTAGCTTGGGATCCAAAGCTTGTGGGGCTCCGGGGAATTGTTATATTGTCATTTTTGGGTTATTTTTATAAACTGTATTTTCACTTGAATTTTTTTTTGTAAAAATAACCCCAAAATGACAATATAACAATACCAACCCGGTAGTCCAGTACTTCGGTACTTTCCCGAAAACTGATATTTTGAAATTTACAATGTTAGAAATTTAGACGTTTTATTTAATACTAGTAAGAAGTATCTCCGTCGTGCATAATCTCTGCTCTAAGCCGATTTTAGCTTTACAATTTAGGATTAAGGACCTTCAGGTTTATTTGTTCATTTTGTCAATTCTTTCATATGAAAAAGAGAGGAAAAGGGGTAAATGTCAGGGAGACAACACCCGTATAACTTTGATTTTCTTTTTTTATGTATTCCAAAATTTTAATTTTGTCTGCGCTTAAGATGCATAAATTTAGAATTCCCAATCACGTTTTCTTTGATCATTTTGGGAAATATTGAAGTTATCTGGTGCTAAATCGATATATAATATATTTGTATCCAATACAAATGTTCAAGAATAAACAATAAAAGGATATTGAGTCTCTGCAAATACATGACAAAACCAAGCGTTGGATCAACGCTTTTATTGTTGTTCTCCACCCTGAAGTCGCCATGGCCTTTAAAATGAGGCTTTGTTCTTACCTCATAGAAATTTCAATACGGCCCCTAGCACCTGTTTGAGCGGAATCCATTGCAAAATGTTAAATAATGCTACATCAACGCTACTTCCATGATTTCATAAATTGTTGAATACATTTAAGTTTAAGAAGTTTAAAGCTCACCTGGCTATAACCAAGGTGAGCTTTTGCTATCACTTGGAGTCCATCGTGCGTAGTCTGTCGTCCGTCCGGCGTATATTTTTTAATCTTCTCCTTTCAAACCAATAGGCCAAAAGAAATCAAACTTGGCCTGAAACATCACCAGGTATGGCTTCTCAGAATTGTGTTTTTTTTTCAGTCCGCCGGTTAAGTAATATGGCCACTGTTACTAAAAGTAGAACATATGGGGTAAATTGCAGTTTTTGGCAAACAACTCAAAAACTGTTGCAGATATAAAAATCTGAATAAGTAGAAATAATCAGCATGAAGAAATCTATCAACCCTGCAATTTTGAAGAAAATCTGATAGTCCATTTTAAAGTTATTGCCCTTTTTCGGTAAAATATTAAAAATTTTGATGTTTAAAAAATATTAAAAAACTATTACAGATATTACAAGTTTTTATTGCAAAACTGTTCAACATATCGACATCTATCCTCATTAGAATTTTGAAGAAAATTCAAGTACCCATTTAGGAGCTATTGCACTTCATTGCTCAGAATTTTTGCGATTTTATACATTTTGTCTTATATTTCAAAGAGGTCGAGTTTAAATTGCAAAAATGTTCAGTAAGAACATCGTCAAATTGTCTGATATCATCCAAGACGGCATTGGGGAACTTAGTTTAACATTTGACCCAATGAGAAAACAATTTCTAAGATCTCATTCTCAAAAACTTCCTTCAAAATTAGAAGCAACATTGATAACAATTGTCTTTAGTTGGCCCCTTTGAAGAATGTTTCCGGCAAGTCCGCACCACATCCAAGAAGGCTGCCAGTGGGGAACATATTTAATATTGGACACTACGGGAAATCATTCAAAGATCTTCTACTCTGATACAACAAAGGCAATGGGAGCCAAACTTGGTCACAAAATTCTTGGATGGTCCCCTTTAAAAATATGTTTTGTAAGTCTGCACCTAATCCAAGATGGTGCCAGTTGGGAACTTATTTTAACTTTGTACCCTTTGAGAAAACGCATTCAAAGACTACTCCAAACCTGGTCACACTATTCCTTATTTTGCCTCCTTTGAAAGATAGTTCCGGCAAGTCCTTGGGTGACCCTCTATAAGTACATGATTTTTATGTTTACATCATCCAAGATGGCGGCTAGCGGGGAACATAGATTAACTAGGACCCTAAAGAAAATGCATTCAAAACTTTTTTTTTATCTGAAACTGCTTCAAAATATTAATTAAATATTATCATAAAAACCCTTGTGCATTATTTTCAAAGTGTGTGAATTTTATGGTTATACATCATCAAAGATGGCCGCAAGCAGAAACATAGTGCAGCATAGAACCCATGTGAGCGATTACCGGCGATCACCACTTGACCAGTTTTTCAAAATTAAGTTTTGTCCTATTCTCTCCATTTCAAAATTGGGGTCATGGAGTTAGTAGTCTACATTTATTTGGTTTTATTCGTATGTATATTGCACTATAGAAAAACGGGACAGAGAAAGGGGAGTTTTGGGTACCCATTTACCGGTTTAATCCTACCGCTTGCTTTTGCTAGTGCCTGTACCAAGTCCGGCTATCCCGAGTGCCTATCGTTGATAACGTATTTATGTTTTTCCTGTATATTTCCTGACAGATTGTAGCATGTAATTGTAATTTCCAGCCATTGTAGATGTTTCTTGTAATCTCCTTTCATTTCTGTTCCTCATCGATGAACAACTTAATCAACTTGTAAGGACTTCAAACAATCGCCGGCACCCGTTCCCCCACAAAAAGACTAATAGGAAACAATTACTACATAGAAACAACAACAATAAGAACAGTGAATAAACATGTGACTTACCTGTTTAAGTTTTTCAACAATTGTTCACATAACAAAGCCAATGTCCAAAAGTCAAATTCTTTGGGAACTAACTAAAAATGATTATCGCAAATAGTAGATTAGTTAAAATTCAAGCCAAATGTTTGAAATTTAAGATATAAATAAGATATAAAGTTAAGATATTTTACTCCATATCCTTTCGTGAAATATTTAATATAGGAGTTTGTCTTTTATTGCAGTGTGGAGTTGGTAAAACAAGTCCCCAAGGTAGAGATGTATACTCTTTATTTTTCTTAGATATTGTGTACTTGAACATTAGATAATATCTCATGTGTACACTTTGTTCAATTACTATAATCTAAATTTATGTAAATTCTAAAACCTAAGGATTAACTCCCTCCATCGTAGTTTTGTCCTTAGCTATATTTGATATTACTGATTATTTGGATTTCGTTTGGTTTAATACATTTAAACACTTTTTGAAATTATGGATTTCCTTTGTTTGGGTTCTAGTTGGCCATACAGCTCAATAAAATTATTGTAGTTGGAGTTAACATATGTGTCATGTTCATTTACTTCATATCCTTTCGTGAAATATATAACCAATTAATATCGAAATGGTGAATTATTACGTACCATGAAAAGGCTAAGGCCTCGTTGTCAAATATTTTGGTACTAACATAAGGCTCATACCAATTGAAATGTGCCAAATCTATCACTCACCATTAAGAAGACAATTCTTTAAATTGCTGTGAGGTATGAGAAAAACTCATTGTTGAAGGCCTCATTGTGACTTCAAGGTGAAGAACAACAATGAAAGCGCTGTTACATTGCTTTGTATTTCGATGTATTTGTAGAGGCTTTGTCTCGTGTGCATTTACTCCATATTCCTTGAGTACTTATACCCGATATCTATCATCAGAAGCCTAAATTATGAGGGTGGACCATTAAAAAATTTGCTCTTAGTTGCTTTATTTTTCCTTCCAGACTCTAATACACATTTATTGATTTCTGATGATGACAATATTACTCTGCTTGACTTGAACACAACAGTTGCAGATATTCTTTGGAAACAGAAACAAAACAATTATATACTACGACTGGACTATGACTACAAACATAATTATCTATATTGGACGGAGGATACAACCATCTCAAGGTTTGTGTTATTCATTGACATCATTAAACTACTCGTTATAAGAAATTATCATAGGTTATGATAATTTGAAACTATTAACATTGACTGTACAAAAACATGATAGGATATCATTAAAAACTGGAGACGGCAGTAGTAGTTTATCATACCTACAATTAATTGTATATATAAAAGGACATGCCCATATGAACCTAAATTTTGTAAATGGTAATACAACGAAAATTAAATATAATCAAAGAAGATGAAACAAACGACGATAATACTATCATACAATATGTATCTTGCAAAATAAACCATGATCACAAGTTCGCTCCACACTGTGCATTTGATGCCACATCCCAAGGTCATATATTTTAATATATATGGACACAGACACATTAGGTACAGTGAAACAACTGCAGCAGAATACCGAAAAAACAGGGATGTGATTTTAACAAAAATCAGTTCAGAGACGTGGCAAAAAATAGACTACACAAACAAAGAGACACTAGACGGCCACAAAGCACGGAAATAAAACACAACATTCAGAACTTGGAAACTTATAGTGAGACCGAGAGTGACATCAGGTGCTCCGGGAAGGTAAGCATGTCCTGCCCAGTTACGACACTCGTAATACTATCAGTGAGGCATATGTCTTGGAAAAAGCTGTTTGATAGTTAATTTGTTAATTTCATTTTCATTTGATTTTAATTTTCATTGTCTGTTAAAAAAAGCCGTGTTTTGTGTTACTTCTCTAACCCTGAAACAGTGTACCAGGGTATAATTTTAAAAGCTTTTGTAAATTTCTAAAGTATTCAAACATTCCCAAGGACAAATCAGTAGTTTGAACATCACACACACACACACACACACACACACACACACACACACACACACACAAAACAAAAAACAAAAAAACAAAAAAAACAAAAAAAAAACTGTACAGGATTATATACAAGACACCACACAAAAATAATCTTTAGCCTTTGTCACCTCATAACGAATATAAACAAGAATCTCTGATATATAAATATTAGTCTAAGTATTTTATTGTTCTGAAGGTTAGATACAAGATCAAGACAAACGGAATGACATTCTATGAACATAAAAGTTTATGCATAAATGAAATAAACAATGGAATACAGGGTATTAATGTACATGGGACAAAGTCCCTATAAATGCATGGCAAGATAAATGGATCAACGGTTTCGCTGCTGTTTTTCTTCATCTTGAAGTCACCATGAAATTTCGTGCGGTATATAATGTCTTTTAAATTTACAGATTGCAGTATCCACCACGACACAATACAGAAGAAGTCATCATTCAAGCAGATAAACCTTATGGCATTTCAGTTGATCCAGTGTATAACCATATCTATTGGATAGAATGTGATCTGGGTACAATAATGAGATCAGATTTAGAAGGAGATAACGCTATCATTGTTATTAGCGACGGCATAAACAGACCTTTTGCGCTAGCGCTAGATTACGTCAATAGGTATTTTCTCCAAGGTTATGTTAAAGTAAAAAAACCATGTACATGCTATACGACTATGTAAAACAACTCATATGTGCTTCTCACATGTCTTTGCAATTCTTTAATGAAATCGTTTGATATTATTTTCACGAATTTCTTATCACTTATAAAAACAATTTACTGAAAGCTATATGTCCTTTAGGTTTTAACAACACTTTCCGAAACTTAGATAATGCAAGTTTCCAAATAAATCATTTTTTGATTCCAACACCAAAGTTATTGACTACTGGGCTGTTGAATATCCTCAGGAAATAACAGTCCGACAACAGAGTCGTGGACCCAGTTGTAAAGAATAACTAACCATCGAAGTTGCAGTAAATTGAGTGTCTACTGATGGCCATAAAGTTATATTCATTAGAGATTTGGCTCTAAATTTGATTTTACTGCTGTGCAACTGTGGATAACATAAATGTTTCACTATTCCACAATATAGTGTTATGGTAGTAGTATGAAAAGGCCGATTCTGCCGCACCAGGGGAAATCCTGCATAGGACCCCCACCCCGACGGCCAAATGCAAACGGACGGTATTCCTATTGAGCATAGGGTAAATACAAGAATGGCATATGTATTCGTTGATAGACAAGTCGTCCCACAGGAAAGTGGGGATAATGACACCTTAAAGGGAAGAGTGTCACAGATTGATATAAATAAACATATGACATCCGAAAGAAATAAGTTGGATCGGTTCCAGGATTTCTTTCTGGAGAATGAAGAAGATTTGGAACATAGCACCCCAACTCCCCAAAAGCAGCAGCAGTGCTGCAATGCCCCCGACCTGGCGCAGGTGGATGAGCACACCCACCAGTGTCAAAATTGCGGGTCGGAGAAAGTCAAGATACGATTTGAGCATCAACCAGGGGAGCAGAAAACCAGCCGCGGCGCCCAACTGAAGAGGAAAAAGGGGCAGTTCTGCAAGAGCAAGCCCGGGAAGGATGGTCTCTGCTGGAGGCATAATAGGCAACTACGAGAGACGGAAGAGGAGGAGACCATCCCCGTCGAGGGTAAGATTGTGGTCAAAGAGACCATGCAGACCCTCCGCCACATAGCTAAGGATGAGGATCTGAGAGGGGTCAGTAGGAAGAACAAGGAGGCCTTTGTGAAGCTCATTGAGGAGAAAACAACCAGTAAATTCGCCCGCAAGGAAGTCTTCAGCAAGAAGCAGCTCAAAGCGCTGGCAAAGAATCGCAGCCTCACCAAGTACTCTCAGCTCAAGAGAGACGATCTGATCCAGCTGGTCGAAGAAGATATAAAAAATGCCCCAGTCGAGGATGAGATCAAGGTCACCGATAGGCGGGAAGCTCTGAATGGCGTATTTGGCACGGTCGTCATCGAACCCATAAAAAATATCTGAATTTTGATACCAGAATTTTATTTTATAATGCATATATTCTACCACATTTTGATTTTTGCTGTACAATATGGGGAAATTGTAGTAAATATTTAAAAAATAACATTTTGAAATTGCAAAAGAGAGCGGCAAGGATCATACTTGATGAATACAATTTTGAAAAACCATCCTCAGAATTGTTCAAAGAAACTCGCATTGCAGAATTTGACAAAAGAATTGATTATCACAAATGTCTTTTAATATACAAGTCATTAAATAATTTAGCTCCATTATATATTCAAAATCTCCTAAGACCACTCAAAAATATTACTACATCTTACGATACAAGATCAAAATCAAAAGAAACTTTATTACTTCCAAACACTAGGACAGAACTATTCAAATCAAGTTTTTCATACAGTGGTCCTAAATGTTGGAATGGTTTATCGGTAAATGTTCAAACAGCGGGATCTGTTCTTGAATTTAAGAGAATGTACAAGTCAATGTATTTTTGATTCCTTCCTTAATTTTAATGTATATGTTATTTGAATGGTCATTGTATTTGTATATCATGCTAATTATTCTTTGTATATTATTTTAACTTGTATTGTAAATATGTTTATGAGGGCCTTGTGGTAGATTGGTTTGATCCAAACAAGTTTACCCTCTTTAAATAAAGCTATTATTATTATTATTATTATTAAAGTCGCACGACTTGACGACATTTCTCAAAGTAAGTCGGAGCACAATATCCACCAACATCTCAGATGCTCTCACCAAAAAGAAGGGATTGAAGGTGCACTTAGTGCTCCTAGCAGAATTGGTGAAGACCAACGCCGCGACCGTAGAAAATACCTTCATCACTCCTTACTTCCGATCAGCCCTGACCACCCTCACCCAATCATCCGACCTCGAATTGGAGATTGCCTTCATGATGGAGAAGGTCAAGGAAAATATGGCTAAGTACATGCGGGAAGGGAATGGGTGGACGTTCGGGCACATCGAGGAGTTAGAAATCCATCTCAACCAATTCAAGCCACTCAAGGGGGGCTCCTTCATACCAACCCCATCGGCTCTCGCGAATAAGAAGGCGATCATCAATGTGAAAAATGAAGATGATCGCTGCTTCCAGTGGGCAGTGCTGGCGGCCCTTCATCATGAGGATGTCGATCAGAAATCCACCAACCGCGTAGGTCAGTACAAGAAATGGAAAGATCAGCTAAAATTTGAAGGCATTGACTTTCAAGTTTCGCTCAAGGCGATCGATAAGTTTGAGAGGCAGAATCCCACCATCAACGTCAACGTATATGGATTCGAGAAAGAGGTCTGCCCCATCAAGAAATCCAAGAATACGGGCCCCACCCTAGTAGATCTCCTCTCGCGAAGACAAGCAGCATTATTGCTGGATCAAGAGCCACTCTCGACCTCTGAGCTCCCAGATGACAGAGCACGGTCATGAGCTTTTCTTTTGCCGCAGGTGCCTTTCCCACTTTACCAGGCAAGATATCTTGGACGAGCATATTGAATATTGCAGCCAGAAGGATGCGGTCAGGATCGAGATGCCGGAAGAAGGGGCCACCATAGCCTTCCGTAACAACAAAAAGATGATGAGAGCCCCATTCGCGGACTGTGAGTGCTTAACGGAGAAGCTCAGCACCTGCCAGCCGGATCCATCACATTCCTAAACGAAGGCCTACCAACTTCAGCGACCATCAGGCTTCTGCTATCACATGAAGTACGCTCATGGTGATTGCAAGGCCCCAGTCGTCTACTGCGGGGAGGATGCGGCCAACTAATTCGTACAGTGCATCGAGGAGGAAGTGCGGGCAATCGGTAAGATATACAAGGAGACCAAGATCATGGTGATGACCGACGAGGACAAGGAGAGCTTCGAAGAAAGCACGCACTGCCACATTTGCGGGAATGAATTGGGAGGAGATTAGGTTCGGGACCACGACCATCTTACCGGGAAATACCGCGGTGCAGCACACAACCAGTGGAATCTAGATTTCCAGCTCCCGAAGCACATCCCCATCTTCTTCCACAACTTGAGCGGGTATGATTCCCACATCTTCGTCAAGGAGCTTGTATACACTGAGGGTAAGATCGACTGCATCCCCAATACCGATGAGAAATATATCAGCTTCTCCAAGCAAGTGGATAATTTGGAAATGAGATTCGTCGACTCATGCAGGTTTTGACGAATAAGCTTTAAAATCTAGCAAAGAATCTGACCCCCGACCAATTCGCAACCGTGAAGGCGAGATTCGACAATCACCACGAGCTTATGATTCGGAAGGGAGTATTTCCCTACGGTTATATGGATGGACCGGCCAAGCTGGAGGAGATTCAGCTCCCACCTAAAGAAGCCTTCTACAGCACACTCTACGGAAAGGGCATCACCGACGAAGACTACGCGCACGACCAGAGAGTCTGGGAGGCCTTCGAGTGCAAGACCCTAGAAACTGACGCCTTGCCGCTGGAGGATATCTACGAGAATTTCAAGAACATCTGCCAGACTCACTATGGGCTTGATCCTTCCAACTACTTCACATCGCCCGGATTGTCCTACGACGCCGCCCTCCAATCCACTGGGCAAAGATTTGAGCTTCTTACCGATCCAGATACGCTGATGATGTTTGAGCAGGCGACCAGGGGAGGGGTGGCCATGATCTCTCATCGTCATGCTCAGGCCAACAACCCCTACATGGAGAGCTACGATAGCTCCGAGCCCACCAAGTATCTCACCTACCTCGATGCAAATAATCTTTACGGTTGGGCGATGTCGCAGTCTCTTCCAACGGGGGACTTTGAATGGGTGGAGCCGGAGGAGATCGACGAGATTCTCAGCTATCCCGACAATCACGAATATGGGGCTCACGATACCCATAACGACTACCCTCTCGCGCCCGAGACCGTGGAGATCGATAAAGTCCGCAAGCTCGTGCCTCATAGAGGCAAGCGTGAAAAATATACGCTCCACTATCGAAATCTCAAGATGTATTTGGAGATGGACATGAAGCTTACGAAATGCCGTCGGATCATTAGGTTCAGGCAATCCGCATGGCTCAAGCACTACGTGGATCTGAATACCGCTCTTCGCGCCAAGGCCAAGACCGATTCCGAGGAGGATTTCTTCAAGCAATTCAGTCTTTGGCAAGACCATCGAAAATATCCGGAAGCGCGTAGACGTTAGGCTGGTCACCGGCGAGAAGCAGGCCTTGAAGCCCGTGGCCAAGCCCAATTTCGATCGTCGAGTGGTCTTCACCGAGAATCTAGCAGCCGTCCACATGAAGAAGACCAAGCTGACATTTGATAAGCCGGTCTACCTGGGAGCCTGCATTTTGGATATTTCGAAGCTCCTCATGTGCGATTTCAACTATGGATTCATGAGGGAGATGTACGGTGATTGCGCGCGGCTTCTCTTCAACGACACAAACAGCTTGGCCTATGAGATCAAGACCGACGACTTCTACCAGGATATCGCTCCGCACGTCCAGGCCAAATTCGGTACGTCCAAATACCCCGCTGAGCATCCCTCTGGCATCCCCACCGGCATGAACAAGAAAATCTCGGGGTATTAAAGGAAGAGTGCGGCGGTTAGGTCATGACCGACTTCGTGGGGCTCCGGGCGAACCTAAACGCTTTCAAAATGGATGACGGTGAGACCACCAAGAAGGCGAAGGGAGTCACCAAAAGCGTGATGGAGCGCAGCATCGCCTACGACGATTATAAGCGATGCCTCACCACCCAGCAGGAGGTCCATCGACCGATGAGCATCCTCCGCAGCTATCTCCCTCAGATCTACGCCGAGGAGATCAACAAGATCGCGCTCTCCGCAAAAGACGAAAAGCCTCACATCCTTCCAGACGGCATCAGCACCCTCGCCCACGGACACTATCGAATCGGCCGCAATTGAGGTGAGACAATCCCTTCTGCACTTATAAGGCTCTGACGGGTGCGGATGCCCATCCCTCCTTCCCCGCACTTAGTAGGCTCTGTCGGGTGCGGATGCCCATCCAGACTGTCCATACCTAGATAAATGAGCAGCATACATGTGCAAGGCATCTTCCTTTCCACGAGCCTCTCTCGAATGTAGAGCTGGAGGAAGCCGCCAAGGCCCTTAGAATCCCTTGATTCAGAGGGGTATTCATGCGCAATGCCCTACCACCTACCCCACACTCCATCGAATGCGGCATCCTGAATCACGACGATCGCGATGGCCCCGGCACACACTGGACGTGCTGGCACAAGCGTGGACTCAAAGTCTACTTCGACCCTTACGGCCTGCCTCCAAACGAGATCGTCGACTCTCTGAGGCCAGAGATTCGATATAATACCGATGAGCTTCAGCGTCGCGGCGATGTGGTTTGCGGGCACTTTTGCTTGCACGTATTGAAGCTTCTTTCGGAAGGTCGGACGCTCGAGGAGGTGATCTTCGACCTATAGATAAATGGATATGTTTGGATCTCACTCGATGATGCGCATGCCCGTCTGGCGGATGCTTCAGGATCTCGATATGAACGATCATCGCATCACCAATCTTGGATTGCCGCGGGATAGCTCTGACGCCGAGACGAAGAAATGGGTTAATCAGCAGCTGAAAGAAAGTATGAAAGACACGGACGAGCTAAATTCAGAAATAAAGCAGATGCAGATGACATTCAAGCGGATGCAAAGCGAGTACGACACATCCATCAAAGACCTCACCAAAAAGCTGATGACCGTAGAAGAAGGTAAAGTCGATAAGTCAGAGTGCGTCTCGACCAATGGCGGTTTGATGACTACGAACCTAGACATGCGGAAATATCGCGTGCTAAATCTCCCAATCCCCCAGACGGATAATGAGCCGACCACCAAAGCCGTCTACGAGCGCCTGCAGGCAGATCTAGACGCATTAAGGCTCTTCGTCGAGCTGAAGCATGCGTAAAACAAGACTTTCTGGTCTCTCTCTTTCGAGGGACCGGAAAGACTACTGGTAGGGGTTTATTGCCATTCGGACTCTTTGACCCATGAATTGAAAGATGCTGGATATCCCAACCACTTCCTTGACCCCATCCTTGGTTCGTCGCCGCAGGATATCTTCGATGCGAAAGACGTCCTGATCGGTGCGCTGAAGCTCCTGCTCGTAGAAGGATCCCTTGAACTCCTCGTCTTTGTAGAAGTCCTTGAGGCGATAGGTTGGTGGCTGCGTCGCTCGGGCCTGAAAGATGGTGAAGACTTTCCTCCGTCCAGTGCGGAGTATATCCCTTCTCAGAAGTGCTCTTCTTCTTGATGATCCGGACCTTATCACCGACGTCGAATCGATGAGGCTTCATGGGTGGGAGATCTCCGTAAAGATTCCAGAAGACCTTGGTCTCGTGCTCTTTCTTGCTGGCGGCTTTGGGAGTCATTTTGATGGATCGATGCTTGGTGGTATTATACTGGTGGACGAGCGCGTAGAATTGGCCGAGAAGTACTTGAACATCTTCTCCGTTATGGTATATTTCCAGCGCTCCACCACGCTCGATTTCTCCTCATTCTCCCTAGAGTAGAGATCGATCTCATGCTTCCGGAGCAGATCCTTCACCTCCCGATTATAAAATTCGGAGCCCATATCGGTCCATAGCTTCTCGGGCTTGCGATCCTTGAAGACGGTCCGGAAGGCATCGCGCACTGTTGCACCTTTCTTATCTTTGAGCGGCACCAGCCAGCCATATTTGGAGAAGACGTCGATGATGCTCAACAGGTATTTGAAGCCTCGATTATCGCGGGAGAAGGCGCTCATATCTACGAGATCGGCTGCCCAGGTCTCGTCCACCCCACCTACCACCACGTGACGCTTCCGGAATTTGCGTCGGACTGGCTTATGCAGCTCTTTGGCTAGCTCATCCGACCATCTTACTTTTTTTTCTTCACGTCGATGATGGGTCTGACGATACTTCGATCCATGCGCTCGCGGGCCGTGGGCTGCTGGATGCCGTCTAGCTCTTTGAGCATGGTCTTATCGCAGATGGAATTGCGGGCGGCCGTAACCTGATGTTGAGCATAGCAGAGATCGTGATGATAGTAGGCCTGATCCACGCGATTGATTGGCATGGACCAGGGCTTGGGGGTGCCGCCTGCCTTCAGGCGCTTATGAAGCTCGGTGCCGGGCCGGTGAAATCATGGCCCGGTAAGTGATTTTCACGGGCATGTGATTGAGCATCTTATTCCAGAGCCTGGCACCTGACGCAGTGATAAATTGGGACTTCTGGGAGCCGCAGACGGCGCAGATTCCTACCTTCCGCAGCTTCCCTTTGCTTGCCATCACCTCACGGACCCCTAGCGTATCGGTGGACTTTCGTCATTTCAAGCAATGCATTGCCATTTTATATAGATAAATGGACAATGAAGACCTTAAGTACGATGAGCCTACCGCGCGTAGGCATAATCACTTTATCCTCTCGCAGCGATCCATCCGAGGTCTGATCATCAGAAAATCGGACTGCGGCAAGACGATGCTGCTGAATAACCTCCTCCTGCGCGACGGATGGCTCGACTACGATCCACTCTACGTCTTCGGAAAATCGCTCCACCAGCCCATTTATCAGCTGCTGCCACGGGCGCTTGGGAAAGGATTTTCGAAAGACGATATCCGCGAGCTTCTTTCCATCAAGGATCGCTATCCGCACTCCTTGATCGATGTGGTGGACGCGATGAAGCCATCGCCCAAACCAAGTGGTATCGAGCCCTTCTTCTTCGACCAGGTAAGCGACGTGCCCGACCCCCGCAACCTCGACTACTTCGTACGCGGGCGCCACAATAACGTGGATTGCTTTTACCTCTGCCAATCGATCCGGGAAAATGCTAACTTCATCTTACTCTTCGAGCAGGATGCTAAGAATCGCGATCGTATACGCCGGGACCATTGCAGCGATCTCACCCCGGCTCAGTTTGATACCCTATGCAATCGCTCTTGGACCAAGCCTCACGGATTCATGATCATCTCACGAACCCAAAGACGAATGGAAAGTATCGATGCCATCTGGAGGAGTTCTATCGAGTATGCGATAACGAATGAATCACTTGCAGGAATTTTTCCTGGAAAATCAAAGGGACTTGGATCGGGAATCTCCACAGATCCCTGGTTGCGAGCACCAGTGGGAGCGAGTGATTATTTACGGCACGGACCCAGGATATAGATGCAGAAGATGCGGAGCCGAAACGTATGCTGGCTTCATCGATGAGCAGGATTTTGAGGGAAGGTCCAATAATTCCCGTTCCCGCCGACGGCCTTCGCTCGGACCCCAGTGCTGCATCAAGACGGTTAGCGACCAATGTACGTACCCTTCCATATCGCCAAGCGATAAATGCAAGAGGCATTCGAAGCTATTTCCTATGCCGTGCTGCCGGTGTGGAGCTCCGATCGCTCGCGGTAAGGCTTTGCGCCGTATCCACCACGAGATTATTGCCATGCCCAAATTCGCAATCCTCTGGTCGGGCGTAAAAGTCTGGATGGCAAGGGAGTACGATCATAAAATCGCAGAGAGGACGGAAGTCTTCTGCTCCCCCAAATGCAAAGACGCTTAGGGGCGTTCGTTCCATCGCATAAGGGCATTCGTTCCATTGCCCAATAGCGTTCTTCCCATCGCCTAGGGGCGTTCGTTCCATCGCTTAGAGGCGTTCGTTCCATCGCCTAGGGGCGTTCGTTCCATCGCTTAGGGGCGTTCGTTCCATCGCCTAGGGGCGTTCGAGATGCTATAAATAAAATGACGTTCATCAAAATCACCGTTGCTTGCGCTTGCTAGGGACCTGCAGGAGACCAAGCGTAGTATCCAGGCTAGCGATATGCAGCATCGTCTGAATAAGATCGGACTAAGCCGTGACCTTTCCAAGATATTCAAGCCCGTAGTCGAGACGCAAAATGAGACCGCTTCCCAGATCACCAAAAAGATCGATGATCTCACCCTACCCGCCCCCGCGCCTGCCCTTTGTCCTGCCGCCGCCGAAGGCGACGACGACGACCCACTACCCATCGGGCAAGCACTGACTGCCAATCTTGATCCGCGAGTCACCCATTATCTTCAGCTCAGTATGACTCCCAAAGCCGATCATACTTTTGGATTGCGAGTGGGAGACGGCGCCATCATGATCGGGAGTCTCCCCGTCACTTTCGACGGTGATGATATCATCGTCGACGACGAGCGCTATAGGGGTACCCCCGGCTTATGGGAGCTCATGGTCACGAAAGCAACCCGAAGATTTCGAGGTGGACGACCTGAATACCTATGGCGATATCCTACGAGCATCGAGTGTCATGTACCAAGGCAATTCTTCAGTCTTGCAGACCCCTAAGGCTAGCAAAAGCAAGAAGTGGAAGAAGATCGTCTTGTACCTCTATAAGCAGGATAAGTATGGGAGTGGGGTCCGGACCGTCTTTCTTCCCAAATCATTAGGCCAGTTGCTGGATCCCCTCGATCTTTGCGCCGCCGCCTATAAGGCTGGGAATAATGGGGTGCACAACGAAATCGTGGCCATCCTCGACGCCTTGAGGAAATCCAAGCATATCATCAGGGAGGAGTACGAGAAGCTGCATCGAAAGCTCCTCTAAATAAATTTACGATGCCTTTAGTAGTGAATCACGGCTATCGCCGGAGATATGTAGTCGGTGGGCGGTCGGTGGGCGAGGATTATTCGATACCATCGCCAGTCTGGCCGGACGAGTATTCACCTCTTCTGTCGCAAAGACGTTGTGAAGCAAGGCCGTGAGCGAAGCTTCCAATGCAGCCATCAAGGGTTTGGAGAAAGGAGCGACGAAGGCCGTAGACCACGTCGTTCATTGAGTGACCCGCAAAAAGATGCCTCCAGCTCCGCCCAAGAGAACCCCTCAGCAGCAGGCCCTCCTCAATAAACTCATCTCAGGTGGCAGCATAGCAACCATTCACGACTTCGTCCAGCGCTATAAATAAATATATGATGGCTGATATGCTCACCACACCGAAGAACTGACTTTCGACGAAAGCGTCCAGGAGTACGAATTCATCGAATACCATCCCATCACCGGGACGCAGCTGAATAGATCCGGCACTGAGATCCGCCTCAGCATCGAGTCGCAGGATCTCTTCCTCCGTCCCTCCAAGAGGTACCTCTTGCTGGAAGGAAGGCTCCAGAAGAATGATGGGTCGGCCTATGCCGATGCCAACCTCATCTCCGTCATCAATAATGCAATGATGTTCCTCTTCAAATCCATCAGCTACAAGCTTTCCGGGCAGACGATCGAGCATTTGAACGATCCGGGGGTCACCACCGCCATGATGGGCCTACTCACGTATCCAGACGATTTCTCCATATCCCAAGGCCTCAACCAGCTATGGGTCAAGGATACCTCCGCCGCCGCCGCTGCCGATAATCTTGGATTTGCCGCGCGCAAGGCCTACGTCATCGCTAAGCCCGCCAATAAGGAATCCTTCTCCTTCACCATCCCCTTGAAGCATATCTTCGGCTTTGCCCAGGACTACGAAAAGCTGGTCTA
>MJUU01004614.1:0-13212 GCA_002080025.1 Modiolus philippinarum | reverse complement strand
AATAAAAACAAATACGACAATTAAAAACCTCCAAACGAAACAATAAAAAACAAATACAAACAAAAATGAAAATAATAATTAATAAAAGCAGTGAAAATAGCAATCGGTAGTAATGTGAAAAATATTATGTTCACAAAATTACATCCTTGAAGATTATCGTTTTTTTTATCATTTCTTTCTCTTTTTTATTTATCGGTTAATAAAGACGCATTCAAAGTTGTGTCTTAAATCTTCTTGAACAAAAGTTTAATAATGAAGGCCAATTACGTTTTCAAATATGTAGCATCAATGTCGTTTACTTATAATTTCTTTGGTTTAGTTCTTCACACTTTTGTATGACGTCATAGTCAGTAACGTGTTGTTCAAATGTGATGACGTTATGCTCAAACCGTTCTTCAAAAATTAAAATGCCATTATCTGTATCAATAAAGGAGCAACCATTTGATTTCTATGGGGGCTATGGTCAAATTTTTCATCCTGGATTTTTTTTGTGTGTGACTTCTATCCTGGCTTTTTATTTTTGTTCCAAGCCTGTCCTGGATTAACCCGCATAGTCATCCTGGATTTTTTTTGCTATAGGTAACCGTCCTGCCTTTTTTTCAAAATTTGACCATAGCCCCCCCCCCCCATAAAAAATCAAACGGTTGCTCCCTAATCATTTCTAAAAAGGACATATATGTCCGTGTGGCAGCGGTCCGGTGGTGGACACATATGTCCGTGTGGCAGCAAGAGGGTTAAGTCGAATTCTAAAAATCTGTTTATATGAAAATCGAATTTTGTTAATACTTTACTAATTCAATATTCTTGTATACATTAATCGAATTCTGTGTATAGATGTAATTATTTCTGTATATATGGTCCAGACCTTTTGGAGTATGGACTGTGCGCGTACGGTGCGGACCATATGCATGTTCAACCATGCTATAGGGAAATATTGAATCTTATATATCATGTATATTGCAGAATGAATGTAAATGTACGATTTTACGATATTTTTGAGGAGGGGGTCGTTGATCTGCAAGATTCGGAAACATTCAATTTCCTAGAAGACTTCTAGGTACATGTTTGAATAACGACATTGACGACATTGTAAAATACACGGTGGCTATGTTTCTGATTTAGTTGCTAAAATTAACATTAAATTCACCGAAAATTGAAAAACTTTGTTCTTACATCAGATCCTTCCTAACGCATTTTTTTCCAATTTCTTGCAGTAAAAGTTTGTAAAAGGTGGTCCTTTTCATTTTCACGACACAAAGATGCGGAAATCAAACATCTATTAAAAATTTTATTTGCTTTAGGCTCCTCGTGAATTTGTTTCCATTTGGCATCAGTGTCAGATGATGAAAATTAAAATTTACAGGGCCAGTGACGTCAAGATGAAAAACAACAATAAAAGCGTTGTTCCATTGCTTGATTTTATCATGTATTGTAAAAAGACTTTGTTTCATATGCATTCACCGCATATCCCTTCATAATGCTTACATGCACGCACAAATATTCCGAATTCTTGAATGGCGGCAAAAAAAAACAACAAAATAATAACGACAAAAAACAAACAAAAAAACAAACAAACAAACAAAAAACCAAACNAGCAAACAAAAAAAAAACAAAAAACAAAAATAAAACAAAAAAAAAAAAAAAAAAAAAAAAAAAAAAAACAACAAAAAAAGAAAACAACAAACAAATATTTGCATGTATTTGTGTTTTACGATTTTCATTTTTTCAATACAGAACCAATGAGAGACTGTGTTAACTTTGAAGTTCTTTACTTTACTATGTAATTGTAAAAAAAAAAATGTGACAAAAGAAAAGCCGATTCTTTTCATAGAACTTAACACCATTTATTGAGGCAAAAATGTCGGGCAGACGTGTCATTCTTTCAATGGCCCTGAGTGTTTAGGCAAAGGCACTAAGTTAAATATGAAAGATGGTAATGAGTTATGAAATGGGACATAAAAAGACAATCTCTTCAAATATTGTTTTTACAATAAATTAGAGCGTCGTGAATACATCAATTAATTCCCTGAAATCCCGGGCTTAAATTACAGAAATCACGAATTCCCGAGCTTAGAAACTTCCAATCCCGATATCATGAAAAAGGTCCGCCCCTACTCAAAATGGCATAAAACAATTCGGATATCGAGGTTGAAATTCTCAATATTTTTAGATGTCATTGTTTCGTGAATCAATGCTTTTGTATAATCTTATCATAGATAACCAAAAATTAAAAACGCCAATTGTGGATAAAAATTGTAATGTTAACATATATTTTTCACATTTTAGCCAAAGAAATGTCTCTCTTTCTATATTCGGGATGACAAAATAACAAAGTGAAAATACAGAACACCGAATTGAATGTCAGTGACAGAATAGCATTTATGAGGCTTGTTTAGGGTATATTGGGATACGGGATATTTGCCACTTTTGTCAATAGGATATGGGATATTTGAGACAAAAAGTACTGGGATATGGGATATTTTGACTATGGAAAATTGGATATTTCAATAATTAATGGGATATCTTCAGTTTTCAAAGGGATATTTTAGTCATGTCAAAACATTTAAAGATTTAAAGATTAAGCCAACATTTGTAGGAATGATTACCTTATATTTGTTTCCATGTTTGCATGGAGTGTAACGCCTTTCTCGGCAATATTTCAGCTATTGTAGTGGTCATTTTTCGAGTTGGAAGAAACCGGAGTGTCCGGATAGAACCACCGACCTTGGACATGTAATTAACAAACATTATCACGTATGGTTACAAGTCGGGTATATGTTGTCTCATGTTTTACAAAGTAGTGCGCCAACTCAGCTTGAATAAATAGTCATTCTACCCTGGGTTGGGACATATCGTTTCAGTCATACATGTATTATAAGACTTTGCTTACAAATCAATAACATGCATGATGACAAAGTGTAACCTTTGCATATTCACAAAATATAACAAACTTTACAGTACTTAAAATTGAAAAAAAGGTATGAAATAAATAAATGTATAAAGAAATGAATAAATATAAGGAAAGAAAAATATCAACAACAAAACGAAAAAAAAAAAACCAGTAACAAAAAAACAAAAAAAAAAAAAAACAAAACAAAACAAACGGAAAAGGAAAACAAAAACATGTATCAAAAATCATTTACAAACACAAAATGGAAAAGTTAAATCACTTCCATTAGGCTATGTACAAAACAAACTGTTCAGAAAGACAATGACTCCGGAGAAAGTCAGATGAGGAGCATCAAATTATAGAGTAACGAATGTCTCGTTTAATATCCTAATATTTCTGGACGATTTTGTTTTGTTTTTTTTTCTCGAACATCCAGCCCGTGAAAAAAGTCTCATAATCATTATCACCTCACTATGCACGTATGGCGGCGCGTATCGTTATAAAAGTTTTTTTTTTTTTTTAGTAAGCTGGGTATCTTTAGGTAAAGGTAAATGTTCAAATGAAAAAAAAATGAACTTAACTATTACTCTGGACCCGTACAAAACATTATTCAATGTTACTTGAAATAGGAAATATGTTTACACTTTTTTCAACCGGGCTAAACATTATTTAACCGAACTAAACCAATTTTAATTTGTTCGCCGAGAACTCGGCTCAATAGGGATGTTGGATTTCAAAAATATATAATCAATTCTAATGCTGGTAAATTTTCTGAAAGTCTCAAAGACCACTTATATTTTGAAATTTTACCTAGCAACTTCACTTTAAGAATTGTTTCGATTGGGACAAACATTTTCACAAATCGGATTAAAAAAAAAATCGATTCTAATTTTGGAAAATCTCATGAAAAGTCTCAATCACAGTATTGACAAAATGGCATTTTAAGTTTAAATTCTTTACAAACCTCGGAGGGCATATTATTTCATATTGCATTTTTTTTTGCTTAGTACATTGAATTCATAATCATTATAAAAATGCAAATTTTATGATATGCGCTTTCCGTAAATTGCTTCCATAGAGGCTAGATCAACATCTTGTAATTAAACGTTATAGTAATTAAAGATCAATATAATGAAAATGATGTATATAATTATATGAAAATTGCCCCGAACAGTTCATACATTGATCATAGCAAAATTATGAAAAAAGGAGAACAAAATAGATTTATTTTCCGTCACCCGAAAGGGATTGCAACCAAGGTCGGGTGCAAATTGGGTATAGGGGGTATATGCTCCCCCCTCCCCCTACAGCAAAAGAAAAAAAATGGTTGCAAGAATTTTGTATTAAGCAAGCCGTATATTCTTAATTTTTACATACATGTATCTTTACTGATTCTACGTGAAAATGAATTTTTTTATAAGATTGGTAATTTAATCATAATAACTTTATTTGCAGACAAAAGACTCGTTAGAGTCATAGCAAAACAGTACAAAAAGAACACAATACAAATCTCATGAAACATACAAAAATCATATCTTTCAAACATTTTAAACTTTCAAAGTTTTTTTTTAATATTAAAACAGTAAAGCTTAACCTTCTCCCCTCAGTTCTAATGACCTCTTTATGAAAGAAGCAACTGCTTTAATATTAGAAGTTGTTGACGGATTCAGAATTGTTTTTAAATTTATTATGTCTGATCCAGTTTTTAGGTCAAAATCTAAATTAAATTCTAGTTCGTTACGTAGATGATTATTCATAGGACAATGTAGAAAAAAGTGATATTCATCATCTAATTTTTGTTTACAGCTTATACAAAATCTCTGGTCTCTAGGTATTTTTTATATCTCCCGATTTCAATTTGAAGCGAATGGTCACTAGTTCTGAATTTAGTTATATATTAATAAAAATCGTCCTATTATGATTTTCTAGAATCTATACCATTTTCGGGATTTTCTAAAAACCTAGACCCGTTCTGGCAACTTCTATTTTTAAAGCATCAAACGATACAAAAATAACTGTGTTAAACATCTTTTATTAAATGAATATCCAACATAGAACAGCTTCAAAATCTATCGAAGAACGTAGATAAATGGCGCGACGTCAGATAATATTTGGCACTGGCAACGCCACGTTTGACACATAATTCGGCAACGGCATTGACGTTTGAATTTTGAATCTGGCACTGAAAGGGTTAAAAATAAAAATAACAAACCTTCACTTTACTCATGAAGCTACCCTTTCAAAAGTATTTATTTGTGTGGTGTTGGAGCACAGTTTCTCTTATTGATAATGATAAAACTTATTTAGACATTTTGAAAATATAAAGTAGAAGATATAAGACCTTATTTTAAAAAAAAATGTTGAAAATAGAAGCGCAGTAGTCAGTACTTTGGTTCTGACCCAAAAGCCGATTCTATTTGGAACTTTGTAAAAGCTAAAAATTTTTAAATTTTGTTGAAAACTAAGGAGTATCTCCCTCATGCATAGCTCTGTCCTCAGCTAATTTTGGCTTTACATTTAGGTCGTATTGGTTATTTGTTCTCTATCAGTTTTAAACATCTTTGAGTTGATGGTCTTCCAAATGTTTCGATTTTATCTGCACTGAAGAGACATAAGTTGTCGAAATGCGCATATGCAAAATCAAAATTCACAGTAACTTCACAGGTATTTTGTTATTTTTACAAGGAAAAATCCTTCAATGTGGAATTTACTTCTTATATTTGTGGTTATTTTCAGCATCTATACTGTTGGATAGTATCATCAGAAGAAATATATCCTGTAAGTATATTTACCAATTACAACGATGAAAAAGGCATGTCTAGGAATCGCACAATTACAAATACCAGGTTTTTGAAATCTTACGCATCTTAAAATAAATACTTAAATTGGAATTTTGCATAGTTTTTTAATGCTTTAAACAAATTTAAGATATGTCCTCACTGGGACTAATATAACTATATTAGTCCCAGGTCCTCATCAATGTGTCAGTTTCAATTTAAAAATGTCAATTTCATCCACTTAATGATTAAATTTTGTAACACAAGACTTATCAGATCATTTCGGATATACTGACCAGTATAGGGCCAGCCCTAATGAACAATGTGATTTGTGTGTCTTGTTTCTTTTTAATAAATCTGATGAAAAGCGTAGTATGCAAGAGGGGTCAAAATGACCTATCAAAACGCTATAACCACAGTGGCCATAAGAAGTGTAACAAAAGTCAATGGTTTAACACAAATATCATGTGCTCCAAAGGAGGGGATAATCTATGCCGTGGCGGTATAGTGGATAAAACCGAGTAAAAGCCGTCAGACATGTATAAATACAGTAAAATGTTACCTTATTTCATACTGATTTATTTAGAATATCACCAACGCATTTCAAATGGAAACTTTGATATAAAGAATGCTATAAAGAATTTTACCAATCTATTTGCAATTCAATATATCTTTTTGTTTCAGCTGCAGAAGTCACCACTATGTCAACTTCTGATTCACAAAGTAAGTTTAACAATTGATAACTGCTCTCTCTCTCTCCCTGTAATCTGCAGAGAAGGTACTAATTTTACAACTTGAGAAAATGAGTGTTTATCTTGTCTGCTTGTTTATATTCCCGAGTATCGACAAATCAGTCATCTAAAATGGTTGATTTTTTTTCCATTTCATGTTTTACTCTATATTATTAAAATTGAACACTCCAGACGTTTACATAGAAGAGGTGTGCTAATTGTTGACTTTTGACAGGTACATAGCCAGCATGCAAACTGATAACAATGGCGGATTTATTAGGTGCCATAAGTTGGACATGGGTTGTGAAGATTTTCAGAAAACATTAAATTAGTTTTCTTGGAATAAAAACTCTTAGTTCTTTTGTGTGCTTTGCTCACAGCTTGAATTTTTTTAAATATATCCTGAAAAACATTAACAAATATTTCAAAATTTATCTCCATTTCCGCCAATTGAAATTAATAGGTTTCCATGGAAAAAAATTAATTTGGTGTAAGGTTCTTGGTAATTTCATTGCCAGAAAATACAATCAAACCGCATGATAGACGCCTTTCCTGAAGGTGAATTTTCCCGTAAAATTTTGACGTCACAATATAGATTTTCGAACGTCTCAATGTTTAGTGTAAACTGGGCTCCTGTTGTGTTACACTAACGAGCGTAGCATTGTGGAACGGCGGACCAGTTTATGTTTAGTGACGCAATTTGCGCCGATTGACCCCAGGTCAACCGGCGCAATTCATTCATAAAAAGGAGTAAGAAAGTGGTCTCTTGTTGACGGAGGATGGAATGTCCACATAAACAATGGCCGATGTATGTTGTGTAAAATATGGGCATAGGTAAACATACATGATTCATATAATTTACGCTGATAAATTTAAGAAATAATTCATGGGCGCCGGTGGTTTGTTGGAGATTTACATATGGGTGGCCATTATTTTCGTTAATATTTTACCCAGAGCGTAGCGTAACATAAAAATCTTTCCAATTTCTGATAAAGACTATTTTGAATTATTTTAGAAAGTATTGAAATTAAATAAGAAAAGACAACAAAAACACCTACCATGACTGAACTCTAGCAGGCAAGACAAAAGAAAAACAATAAAAATTGGAACTTGATATAACCGGACTTGGTATAGGCCAAAGTAAAGGATTATGCGTAGTATCCAAACCACCCCTTACTATATATTGTTTCCCTATTGTATAATAAATATAAGAACACATATGAAAATATTTGAATAAAAACTCAATAAACTGCTAACTGCGAGTACACGTTCTTAAAAAGAAAAAAAAAGAGGATGAGACAAATCGTAATTTAGAAAAAAAAATCGGTCAAGTGTTGTTCGCTGCCGGTATAAGTATGTTGCCGTTGTGAATTCACGTTACTCGACAGCTAGCAATAAATTCCGCCCAAACCGAAGCTAGGGGCCAATTTTAGGTATGAGTAAAGCTGGTTGTTGAAGGCCTTATAGTGAGTTCTACTTAACTAGAACTTCAGTTCTGCTTGAGGCAACCGTTTTGATAGGTTTTTTTATAACTATTTATAAATTAACTTGCCAACCAATCAAAACGGTTGTCTCAAATCAATTCTGGTTGAGTGGAAAACTACTTAATGAACGCGCTCGAGAAATCTCAATTTCAGAAACTAAACTTAGTTTTTCTCTACATAAATTTAAATAATTGAATTTGAATTAATTTATATTGTTCGGGTGCACTTAACGATAGTTTAATTGATATTTTCAATACTAAATTTGTTTTCCTCAAATTAACAGTTAATATCTATATTGAAGTGCTTAATGAATTCAAGTAGCGTTAATTCCGATTTAAGAAGAGAAAAACACTAGGTTTTGGTTATTTCGATTGCGTTTTTCTATTTTTTATGTGGTTCGTGCCTGTCCTAACCATGTCACATGTATCAAAATTGACTACTTGGGTTTTCTTGTATGCAAGAAGACTAAAATAAAAAAAAATATGAAAGCTAATTGCGCATCTACAACATATATGCAATAATTTAATAACAGAATTTGAACCCTAAATCCAAAACTGTAGAAGCAGTTTTTTTTTGCAAAAAAGCGTGCCGGATGGATTGACGGACGGAGGAAAGGACAGACGGACGAGGCCCTAGACAATATCCCTACACTTTTATTCAAAATTTCGGGGATAAAAACCTAAGTACATCTATTCCCGCCCAATTAGTTTGGGCATTTGAATGAGATACCCCGTTATTTTCTAAAGTCCAGGTGAAAAATTTGAATTAAGATATTCAGTTATTCTAACCATCAGCTTATCGTATGGTATATCGTGCATGAATTATGAAAGTTGCCTTTGACTTCATTGAACACTTTTATTCATCATTTAAAAATATATTTTAGATAAATTTATGCCAGAACTAGCAGCCTTGATGGCTACTTTAGCAGTATTGATTTGCAATATCCTCAAGTTTGACTGATGTTTCATCGCCAAGATGTTGCACTTACCTTACCAAAAGAATTTACCATTTTGAGGGAACAAAGAAAGAACAAATATGCATCAATCATTTTATTCTGTATGAACTGGATTAAATGAAAATATGCCGCATGAAACAAGTGGAAGGAAAAGGATTTTTTTTTATAAAAAAAGCCAAAAAAAAAAAAACAAAAAAAAACAATAGATCTTTGACATTTGAGTTTTTCTTTATGTCTGGAGTTATATTTCAAACACTATTTGAGATAGAGGTTAAGTTGGAATAGCAACAGTTTTCAGCTTATCAAGAACTAAAATTTATGCATATGTCTGGCAGGTTCGTATCTCATGCAAGATGGCCACCACCAAGAACATAGTTTTACATATAACCCTGTTGGAAAATGTAAATTGCTTATTCTTGTAAACCGTTTTATACACCCAGTTGATATTAAAAAGCCATGATAACATGATTGTCATCAAATAAATGCATGATTTAAGTACAAATTATAAATCCGAATTGACCACCACTGCAGATCTTAGTTTTACTAGATCTTTATGAGAAAATGTAAATTGGTATTTCTCTAATAAGCAACGAAAGGATATGGAGTAAGTGTACATGAGAAAAAGTCTCTACAAATACATGGTAACACAAAGAATTGGACAACGTTTGTATTGTTTTTCATCTTGATGTCATCCTAAGGCTTTCAACAATGAGCTTTGTTCATTAGTCATAGTAAGTACAATAGGACCACAAACACCGGTTTGAGCGGAATTAATTGCAAGATGTCGAGCCATGCAACACCCATGTCATTTTTACCAATAAATTTACTGGCAAAGTGTTTTTACAATCGTGTCATCCGTTGTCAGACAAAAAGACTAACAGAAGACAATAACAACACTTTATCAACCACAGGACACTCATCGAGTCAAAAGTAAGAAAACTTGGCATAATAAAATCATGAGATGTGGGCACAATAGACAGGTTGTCAAAATAACAATTTGAAATTACAAAAAATAAAAATGCCAAATTTGAAAGTATGATGGTGCATCCATATGAAAAATTCTCTCAGGAACAAGTACACCATAACTGAAATATATATGATATAGCGCATACATCCATCTCTCGGGAAATCGTTTACGGATTCCACACTGCAGGAGAGACAATAAGCAATGAAGGGATATGGAGTAAATGTACATGAGACAAAGTCGCTATACATACATGGTAAAACAAAGCAATGTAAGAACGCTTTTATTGTTTTTCTTCATCTTGAAATCACCATGAGGCCTTCAACAATGAAATTTGTTCATACCTAATATTAAGTTCAAGACGGCCCCTAGCAACGGTTTTAGCGGAATTCATTGCTAGATGTCGAGCAATGCTACACCCATGTCACTTTACCTATTGATGATGCGGGATCGTCAGCAATTATAAAATCAAATAGCAAAGTGTTTTCACAATCGTTGTCAACCGTTGCCCAACAAAAAGACTCAGAGAAGATAATTACAACACCTAAGCAACCACAGGACACTCATCGAGTCAAAAATAAGAAAACTTGACATAATAAAATCATGATATGTGGGTACAATTAACAAATGGTCAGAATAACAATTTGAAAGTACAAAAAATAAAAATGAAAATGCCAAAGATAGTACATCCATATGAGAAATTCTCTCAAGAACAAGTACACAATAACTAAAATGTATATAGAGCATACATCTATCGCACGGGGAAACTTTTTACGGACCCCACACTGCAGGACAGACAAACTCCAGTCTAAAATAAGCAATGAAGGGATATGGATATAAAAAACCGTTTCATATATCAAGTTGATTTACTCCTGCCTTGGAAACATGATGTTCATTAAAAAAATACACGATTACAGTAACAATCATAAATTCAAGATGACCGCCACTGCAGATTTTAGTTTTCAGTATGGCCCTATACGAAAATGTTGAAAATTGCCAATTCTTGAGAACGTTTGCATCTATCAAGTTGATATTAACTAGGCATGGTGAAATGACGTTCACCATATTGTACCGTTCATAAATCCAAGATCTTAGTTCAACATTGGACCCTTTAAGAAACTCTTCTAATTCATGAAAACGTTTCAAACACCAAGTTTGTTTATATTAACTAGACATGTCGGTCACCTGTCACATGATATGTATTTGTAGTGATCACAAATCCAAAATGGCTGACCGGGGGGGTGGGGGGCAAAGTTTAGCATAGGACTCTTAAGGGAAAATCTTTTCATACATCAAGTTGATATTGACCAGGCATTGTAACATGATGGCATTCTTACAGAGGAAGGATTTTACTGCCAATAATAAAATCAAAATGGGGGTCACTTCAGATTTATTATTTAGCCCTGTTGGAAAATTTTTAGCCGAGTTGCGACGAAGTCGAACTCGGCTTATAATTTGATGAATGGTTTCTTGGCGTCCGGGCGTCCGGGCGTCAACTTTTGGTTTCTGCATGATATCTTGAGAACCACATGTCATATCTGAATGAAACTTTGCACAGACATGAGTTATGATTAGTGGAAGAACCCTATTGATTTTGAGGTTTGTGCGACAAAGGTCAAGGTCACAAATTCTAAAAATAGAACAAAAAATTGAATTATTCGTTTCCACACAATATCTCCAGAACCACATTATACATCCAAATGAAACTTGGCATAGACATGAGTTATTATTAGAGGAGGAACCCTATCGATTTTGAGGTCTGTGCAACAAAGGTCAAGAGTAGTTGATATGGGAAAAAAAGCCGCAGGTTTTCAAAAAACGTTTTTTGAAAACCTGCGGCTTTTTCCCATATCAACTACTATCTATGGGGCAAACATGTAAGATTTGTTATTCACTACAGTTGAGACGGGTAAAACGGGCTAGATTCTTAGTTTACTCACATTTTTTACGTTGCTTGCGGTTTAAGCATCTCATAAGTAAAACAAAAATCTTATAGGTTTTACTCTTTTTCCAACACTCAAGACTCTTGTTTAACCTGTTTAAGACACTGTTTATAAACTCTATCATTTTTATATAAGAAAGAAAAATAATAATCCAGTAATAAAAAATGTTTAGAGGAACACAGTTCTGTGATCGATATGAGTATTGTAACTTTTTACTAGACACTCCCATAAGAACTCCACCAAATGGACAACAACAAATAAAAACGGATTACAAATTTAGTATAAACGATTGGGCTTCGTTTTATGACTGGTACAATGGGTATTTTTTAATTAAGTTCAAAGTAGATAAACTAGCTGACGGAGCAGCACCGAACAACGACACAGTATCTGTTATTTCAGATGTAACAAATTTTCTTAGTCAAATGACAGTCTACCAAAACGGAAAAATAGTTTACGACTGTAATAATTTATCTCTAGCAAATCACGTCAAATCATTGCTTACACTTTCAGATGGTTATGTTAACAGCTTAGGAAAAAACAGCTTTATTTACCCTGATAATGTTGCAACCGCTGATGATGCTAATACAGGGTTTAAGGCGAGAACAACGTTAACTAATGCAAGGAAAGAAGTAACGGCGGAAATACCATTAAATAGATTTTCTTTCTTTGCCTCGTTGGAACAAAATCTTTAACCCCCGGCACAGATGGGAATAACGATAAAAATAAACAACGACAATTATTTAATATACAAGGCCAATGATGTTAATGATGATGGAAGAGTTGTAATTACACACTTTGAACTTTGGATTCCTAGACTAAAATTAAATTCCGTTGGTTTAACAAACGTACTTCAAAATTACATGAAACCAAGACGATGGACTTACTTAAGAGAATCCGTTCACACTAATATCTCAAGTCAATCTGTTGAAGGGTCGTTTCGTATTACAACAGGAATAAAACACCCGAAACACGTAATTGTGTTTTTACAAAGAAACGGGAAACATAATGATCAAAAACAAAATTCTCTGTTACTTGATACACATTCAAATTAAACGCAGCAAACACAAATTGTAGTCTCTTAACTGCTAGATTAGAGGTTGGTTCTGGTATCTTTTACCCGGAAACGGGATATAGTTCGAATCAAATCAGCAGAATCTTCAGAGATGCCTGTAATTTTAAACCTAATGCAAGCAACGACTATGACACCGGGAATATGCTTACCCTTAGCAACTTCGGCTCGTTGTATGGATTAATCTATTTTGATTTGACTTACGTAGACGATCGGTGAGTATGGACAATACATCTTTGACGTTACATTACAGACTGAACATTCCCCCAGCCGCTGCCTACCAAATCTTTGCCCTTGTACTGAACGAAGAAGATATAATTTCAGACACGGTTGGAAACGACATAATAATTGTCAAGACTTAATAAAAATGAGTACCGCAGGTAGTAAATACGTTAACTA
>MJUU01004613.1:42838-198639 GCA_002080025.1 Modiolus philippinarum | reverse complement strand
ATTTTTCAAAAAAAATATGCATAGTGGGCATAACTCCCATACAAGGCAAATGCAAGGTCCTGTCCACAACTACCAGTGTTCCTGCCCCGGTTCCTGCCATGGTATAATTATAGGTCTAGGCATATTTTAACTTGGGAAGTTAGAACTCTTGCTGTCCATGCATATACACATATATTGTGTACTACATACATATGGAAATGAAAAAAAAAGGTAGCAACACAGGCACTTCCATACCCCTCCCCCTTTTTTCTCGACATACTTAACATACCGTTTCAGAAACAATCCGAATGACTGTTGTGTTGTTTTGGTATCATGAATGTTGTTTAAAACTGACTGCATCAGCAGATATGATGTGTCAACCTGAATGGAATTGACTTTATGGACGATAAAGTTACGAACTGCAAGCCCATTTTTGTTGACATTCGTCACTATGAAATAATTATTTATAGGATTTTATTTTTGTGACGCATTTCCGGTTCACACGAAATACACGCTCCACACGATATACACGCTCTGCACGATATGAACTGTTCCGAGCTTGCGTACACGAACAGAACGAAATGAATCGTTTGTTTCGTGTAAAACGTGTATGAATGGTACACGCAACACACGATTTGATTTATTTGAAACGGAACGAACGGAAAACGCGAGCGGAACGAACGAAACACGGAATGTACACGCAAAAAATGTAACGTTGAACGTTCAACCAACTGTATCTTTGTATGTATTTCACCTTTGGGGTCCAATGTTTAACTAAGTTTCCCTGCTGGCAGTCCTGTTGGATGACAGATCGGCACCAAAGTAACAACACTTAGTCAGCACTTGAAAGCATCATTCATGCCAACTTTGGTTTTTAATCCATTCGGCGGTTCTCTAGACGAAGATCTTTGTATGCATTTCCAATTGGGTGCCATGTAAAACCAAGTTTTTTTCGCTGGTGGACATATTGGATGATTGATCAGCATCAAAGTAACATCACTTGGTCAGCACCTTATAAGAATCATTCATGCCATGTTTGTTTAAATCAATTCAGTGGTTCTCAAGCAGAAGTCTTTAGCAGAAGTCCAATTTTCAACTAAGTGCCCTGTTGGCAGTCATGTTATAAACTAAGTCTTTCCGCTGGTGGCCATGTTGGATGATTGATCACCAAAGTAGCAACACTTGGTCAGCACCTCATGAGCATCATTCATGCCAAGTTTGGTTCAAATCAATTCAGCGGCTCTCAAGCAGAAGTTGTTTAAAGGAAATGTTTACAACAAACGGACAACGGATGCCAGACGCCAGACGTGAAGTGAAGACAAAAGTTCACCCTGACTATAGAAAGGTGAAGTAAAACTGAACAACTCAGAGAAAGATAACATTTCTATTTAATTGAGGTCAAGGACAACAGTAATATGCCAGACTGACATGTTCTACCGAAAACCAACCTACATACTAATCACTATCCAAATACTACTTAATGATATGAAGTTTGAGAAACGAATCAAATCAAAGAACTAAACATGGCAACTCGACTACGAAACTGGGTTGAAGGACATGAGTCATCTACCATACTGACATGTACTAGCGAGAACCACCTAATACTACATAATATCGACCTATCACTTATATTTATTGAGAAATGGCCTTAATCAGAGGAAAACTTAAGATAGCCACTAGACCATGAAATTGCAAAGACTTCAGCCACATGCCAGACTAACATGTACTAATAACGATCAACCTACACACTAAATACCATCCAACTTACATTTATAATTTTTGAGAAAAGTGACCAGCCAGGGAAACTTAATAGAAATAGAAGGCCAAAATCAGGTAAGGACAGAGCTGTGTATGAGTGAGATACTCCTTAGTTTTAAACAAAATATTTTAGTTTGGAATTTGTAGGTTTCCGACAAATCTGTTTTCGGGATAGCACCAATGTAATGGACTACTGGGCTGGTGAATACCCTAGGGACAAAATGAGGGCTATGGAGTCAGTGTACATGGGACAAAATCCACCAGTCCATCAGCAGTGGCATTGACCAAGTGGTGATAAATAACAAAAAACCTTAAGTTATCACAGTCACAGTTGTCATACTTTCGTCGCTAGCGATACAAAAAGATAACATACATCAGACCCTTTGGGTGAGGTGAGCTAAAGTGTAAAAGGTAAAAACATTACTGTATACCTACATTAACTGCTAATGTCATCCACTTGCATTTGCTTTCCACTAAACATAGCAAAATTATTCCCAAGAATGCACTGTTAACTAAAGCGAATTATATTTAATATAAACAATCTGTACTCGTGGATCATTGTTTTGTTGGGGATATTACTGATCTTAAGAAAAGCAGAAAAGCATAAGACAAATCTAATTTTGACAATTTATTTATTGGACAACAAAAAGTAGAGGCTCAGAGACTGAGCCTGTATCGCTCACCTGACAAAACGCTTTTATGCCATGCATGACTAAAAATGATCATGTTTTTTACCAATGGGGTAGGGTGTATAGGTATGTTCACAATTAGCACCCGTGCGTTTTGTCTGATCCTATTGAAATGAGTAATTTTTGCAAAGGACCTTCTATACATTTAGTATAATTTGATTTAATTGTTTTGAGAGAAGATGATGAAAAGGATGGTTTTCTCATACTGGGCTCCAATGTTAAACTATGTTCTGCACTTGAGGCAATGTTTTTTGTCGGATTGAAATGAAATGTGCAATTTTTGTAAAGTACCTTCAGTCATCATTGCTGTAAAGTTAGGTTGAATTTGCTTCAGTGGTTTCAGAAGAGTAGATGAAAATGTGATTTTCCCATAGGGTCCAATGATAAACTATGTTCCGTGCTGGCGGCCATGTTTTCTAACGGATTGTAAAGAAATGAGCAATTTTTGTTAAGGACCTTCTATTCATCCTTCCTGTAAAGTTTGGTTGAATTTGCTTCTGCAGTTTCAAAGGAAAAGATGAAAATGTGATTTTTCCCATAGGGTCCAATGTTAAATCTAAGTTCCACACTGTGGCCATGTTTTTTATTGGATTACAACGAAATGAGCAATCGTTGTAAGGAACCTTCCATTCATCATTCCTGTAAAGTTAGGTTGAATTTACTTCTGTTGTTTCAGAGGAGTAGATGAAAATGTGATTTTCCCAAAGGGTCCTATGTTAAACAATGTTCCATGCTGGCGGCCATGTTTTTCGTCGGATTGGAACAAAATGAGCCATCTTTGTTAAGGACCGTAAGTAAATCGCTCCTGTAAAGTTCGGTTCAATTGGCTTCAGCCGTTTCAGAGCAGAAGATGAAAATATGATTTTTCCCATAGGGTTCAATATTAAACTTAAGTTCCGCACTGGCGGCCATGTTTTTTATCAGATGGGAACAAAATGAGCAATCTTTTTAAAAGACCTTTAGTACATCACTCCTGTAAAGTTTGATTGAATTTGCTTCTGTTATTTCAGAGGAGTAGATGAAAACGTGATTTTCCCAAAGGGTCCTATGTTAAACCATGTTCCGTGCTGGCCGCCATGTTTTTCATCGGATTGGAACGAAATGAGCAATCTTTGTTAAGGACCTTTAGTACATCATTCCTGTAAAGTTTGGTTAAATTTGCTTCAGCCTTTTCAGAGCAGAAGATGAAAATGTGATTTTTCCAATAGGGTCCAATGTTAAACCTGAGGTTCCGTGCTGGCGGCCATGTTTTTTATTGGATCAGAACGAAATGAGCAATCTTTGTAAAGGACCTTCCATTCATCATTCCTGTAAAGTTTGATTGAATTTGCTTCAGTGCTTTCAGAGGAGTAGATGAAAATGTGATTTTCCCATAGGGGTCCTATGTTAAACCACGTTCCGTGCTGGCCGCCATGTTTTTCATCGGATTGGAACAAAATGAGCCATCTTTGTTTAGGACCTTAAGTACATTATTCCTGTAAAGTTTGGTTCAATTAGCTTCAGCCTTTACAGAGCAGAAGATGAAAATGTGATTTTTCGCATAGGGTCCAATGTTAAACCTCAGTTCCGCGCTGGCGGCCATGTTTTTTAACGGATCAGAACAAAATGAGCAATCGTTGTAAAGGACCTTCCATATCTCATTCCTGTAAAGTTTGGTTGAATTTGCTTCAGTGGTTTCAGAGAAGTAGATGAAAATGTGATTTTCCCATAGGGTCCTATGTTAAACCATGTTCCGTGCTGGCCGCCATGTTTTTCATCGGATCGGAACGAAATGAGCAATCTTTGTTAAGGACCTTTAGTACATCATTCCTGTAAAGTTTGGTTCAATTTGCTTTAGACTTTTCAGAGCAGAAGATGAAAATGTGATTTTTCCCATAGGGTCCAATGTTTAATCTTAGTTCCGCGCTGGCCGCCATGTTTTCTATCGGATCGGTACAAAATGAGCAATCTTTGTAAAGTACCTTTAGTACATCATTCCTGTAAAGTTTGGTTGAATTTGCTTCAGTGGTTTCAGAGGAGTAGATGAAAATGTGATTTTCCAATAGGGTCCTATGTTAAACCATGTTCCGTGCTGGCGGCCATGTTTTTCGTCGGATCGGAACGAAATGTGCCATCTTTGTTAAGGACCTAAAGTACATCACTCCTGTAAAGTTTGGTTCAATTTGCTTCAGCCTTTTCAGAGCAGAAGATGAAAATGTGATTTTTCCCATAGGGTTAATGTTAAACCTAAGTTCCATATTTTTTATTGGATGGGAACGAAATGAGCAATCTTTGTAAAGGACCTTCCATACATCATTCCTGTCAAGTTTGGTTGAATTTGCTTCAGTGGTTTCAGAGGAGAAGATGAATATGTGAAAAGTTGAACGGACGGACGGACGGACGACGGACGCCAAGTGATGGCAATAGCTCACACTGACCCTTCGGGTCAGGTGAATTAAAAAATCATTAGTTTGGATAAAAGAAAACCAGATTTTTATGTTCAATTCTGATACAATGTAGTAAAAAATATTAAACTTAATCATGAATAAAATGAAAATGGAAAAGCCAATTGTATAGTTTATAAATAAAGTGAACTGTTTCACGACGCAGTAAAATTATTTGTATCCTATAATAGAAATGTATTTAACAAATGGATATTTTTGTGCTTGTCAATTGATGAACTAATCATGATCAATTATTATACATTTTAAATAAGTTGTGAAGAATTTACATACATACAAAACATGGTTGAAGTCGACACAACCAAATTAACCACAGCTCAATGTTTTTTATGTTAAGATAATTAAGTTCACATATACATTTTTTGCCATTTACATGGATGAGTCAATGTGGCTTTCAATGGTGCATTTTCATGAATTTTGGAGATATACATTGTGTGAGTGATGCTCACTTGACATACTAAGATCTTACCAACCAATCACATAAAAGCTGCATAATTGCCAACTGACCCATATTTGGAGAGTGTGACCCGAAAAATGAACCCTTCACCCACCAGTAATAATCACACGCCGTAGGTCATCATTTTCCACAACCAATGAGATCATCACCCGCCAATGAGCCGCAACAAAATAAGAAATACAATATTAAGATTAACAGAAAACATCGCTTTTTATTTTACTTTAACTGGTAACAGAAGGAAAAATTTAACAGAACAGAAAGCAGAAACTGGTTGAAAAACAGTAAACTGATTTATTGTAATTTCATCTTGAAATTGACAACAGAGGTACATTACAAACTAGCCTGTATGACAAACGCCATGACTTCACTTTTCCAATAGTCAACTTCCCTTTTATTTGTAGCAACATTCCAAAAGCACCAGCATATGGAGTTTACATCTCACAACTCATTCGCTACTCAAGGGTTTGTGGTCGTTACAGTGACTTCCCTGATAGAGCTCAGTTGCTTACAAATAGACTACTTAAGCAAGGGTATGTTACCAAAAACTTAAGTCATCACTACAAAAGTTTTACGGTCGACATTACGATATTGTGGCTCGCTATGGGATATCTGTTTCCCAGATGACAACAGATCTTTCCCTCTGCAACTAAAGTTTGTTTTTCCTCTATCGGGTTTGACTTCACTACCGGATTTGACATGTTCAACACGGCGGGTGTCTTATAAGAAGCAGGAGATGCTTACGCTACCGGTACACCTGATCTCAACCATGGTTTTTATTGGGTCCGTGATGTTCATCTGTATGTGTGTCTTCATTTTTCTTTTTTGTCCCGTACTTAAGTGGTGTGCTTGTTTCTTAGTGTGTCCGATGTTGCCATTGTCCATGGATTGTTCGTTCTTTTGATTGACGGTTCGGTTCTCACTTACTTTATTTCAGCAAAAACATTTAATAACCAACTGACAATGCCCAAACACACTAACAGAGAAAGCCTTTACCCCTCAAGTATGGTGATAAATGGTACAGAACTTATGCAAAGGATTCTTTAAAAGGTGTGTGACGGTTTGATATGATATGACCCACCAACACTTACCTAAATGTTGGGTCATGACCTCCCATAACAGACATTGTGGTTGGCAAGTATGAAGCTGTGATAAATTCAGTTGTGTGTTCAACTGTTCGAGGAGTTTGTATTTGTTTAAGAAAAGATTTTAATTACTCTGTAATAGTTAAAACTCCTTCAGATTTTACAATAAACAGACAAAAATAATAACAATTTTTAAAATATTCTCCATGTTGCATCTTATAATCATTAAATTATGTTCTTACAAGAGTCTATATACCAGTAATAGATTTGTGATATCTCCCATAAGTGTGAGAAATTCCATCTTTTCCCAGGTGGAAAACAGGGCAATTAGGACAAAAGAGTTTCTCATACGTGAAAGAACTTATTTATACTATAAAATACAATGAAGCTGAAAAACTCTACATTCTACAAAGCATTTCAAATTGAGACATTAAATCTACGCTTTGTACCTATAAACAAAAGGCTCTCAAGAGCCTGTATCGTTCACCTGGGCCTTGGCTGACATAGACAGTCCAATTAACCCGAATAATAAAGGACATCATTTTCAAGTATGTTTATAGACCTTACAGGTATTTGCTTCCAAGTTGAACTATATTCATGATGGCAACCATTTTTGACATGGTTACCATTTTTGAAGGAGGCCAATTGAGGAACGAACATAAAAATCAAAAACATTCAAAGGCATCATCAAATGACAATTATGACTCAAGTTTCAATTGGCCTCGTAGTTTTAAGGGAGAAGATCTTTGCATGTGTTTTCCCATAGGTCAAAGGTTAAACTAAGTTCCCATCTAGAATGACGTGAAGACTTGATGGACAATTTTTCTAAAGAGGACCATCCGTGATATATTGTGACCAAGCTTGGAAACAGTAAGCTTTGTTTTTTTTCAGAGGAGAAAATCTTTGAATGCTTTCCCATAGGGGCCAATGTCAAACTATGTTTCCCGCTGGGGGACATCTTTTTTCAACGAGAGCCATCTAAGGACCATTGTGTCCAAGTTTTGTTCAAATTGGCCTAGTTGTTTGAGAGGGAAAAAAATTGAATGTGTTTTCATATAGGATACAATTTTAAACTAAGTTAAACTGACAGCCATCTTGGATGACATTTTTAGGACTGTTGTGATCAAGTTTGGATAAAATTGGCATTGTTGTTTCAGAGATCTTTGAATCTTTCCCATAGGGTCCAATGTTAAACTATGTTCCCCGCTTGCGGCCATCTTGGATGTAATGCAGACTCGACAGAAACATTTTTCAAAACGGACAACTAAAGATATTTGAGACCAAGGTTGCTTCCAATTGGCCTAATAGTTTTTCAGAATGCGATTTTAGAAAATGTTTTCCCAAAGTGTCAAATGTTAAACTATCTTCCTCGCTGTCGGCGATCTTGAAAGAGGTCGGAGAACTTGACCAAGTTCAATAAAGTATAGTCCTTAACATGCTGAACATTTTTGCAATTTAACCTTGACCTCTTTCTAAAAGCCCTTTTGACGTATAGAACAATACGTATAAAACCACGAAAATGTTCATCAACAAAGGGCCAGAATTTGTATATGGGTACTTGGATTTTCTTCAAAATTTCCATGTCAGTATATCTTGACATGCTGATCATTTTTGCAAGTAAAACTGAACCTCTATCTGTTACAGTTTCTTTTTAAATTTAAAAACATCAAATTTTTTAAAAAATTACGGGAAAGGGGCAATAACTCTAAAATATGTTATAAGTTTTCTAAAAAATTGCAGGGTGGGTAGATCTTGACATGCCGATCATTTTTACCCCGGTCAGGGTTTTGATATCTGTAACAGTTTTCGATTTATTTGCCAAAAACTGTAATGTTACCCTATGTTCTATTCTTAGTAACGGCAGCCATGTTGTCTGAACTAGGGCAAAGAAAATAGCAAATTTGAAACTAGATTTCCTGGTAATGATTCAGTTGAAGTTTGATTCCTTTTGGCACAGTGTTTTCAGAGGAGAAGATATTTGAAAGTGAGCTAACGACGGCCAATTGATGGCAAAAGCTCACCCTGGCATAGCTAGGCGAGCTAAAATGGAACATACATATCTAGTGCTGCGACTGACGTATGAAACCTAGAACCTTGGACTTTGATATCAGAAGAATAACTGAACAAGCAATAACATCAACTATCAAAGAATTACACACACCTCAAACTTCGTTTTAGCCTGGTATTAAATATAACACATAATGCAAAGTAGCAAAAATGTAATGCCTTAAGGAAAATTCTTGAAAAAATCATTATTTTATTGAGTGTTTAACAAAGTACATATTTTCATATAGTGACAAATTAAGCTTTAGGTTACCAAGAAAACCGTCCACTGTGCGGTTAAAAATTAATTCCTCCATACATTCTAACACATAGTGATTATAGTTCCAGTAAAGCTTATTAAGAAATAATTCAGGACGTTTGTCTAATAAAGGTAGATCAGCTATTCCGGGAATACATATCCCATGCACAAATTTACCATGGCATTTATAATCTTTGCGTTGCAAAAAAATCCAGCGTTTGAATCTGTTTAGACTTGAGCCAAATCCTGGAATATTTTCTCTGTGATTTTTACCTGAAATTGTAGAAATGCATTAGTGCTTGTGTATTTTCCTTAAACTTCCTCTAGCATTTTCTTTGATTATTCACATGACATTATTTTAGTGAAACATAAACATATCACTGCATCATAAAAACGGCGATTATAAATTGAATAGTGACATTCTCCTATGCAAAGTCTAATGAAAAAGAAGGTGAAGTTTTACACGACGATAGTTGTCGCCCCAGACGTAGTCGGGACGACATTTGAGTCTTGTCTATTTCTTTCCGTCTTCCAATGATTTTTATCCGGCTTCCGTCTCAAAGATGCTTGGACAGAAACAGTTTTTCTTTTTTGCCAAACGAAAGATGGTTGTTTTGAAATTTATTGATTGATTGATTGAATATTGTTTAACGTCTACTCAGCAATATTTCAGCTATATCAAGACGAGAACAAGTTTGTAAATAAATAATCACTTTGGGGTATGGAATGGGTCATGGGACGGGAAATTCTGACTGCCACTGGAAAAGTAGGGTGAAATCGAAAAGGGCGGAGAATTTAGCCTTGTAGCCGATCACCTACGGACCACTCGAAAAAAGCTTGCTACAAGGGTTCTTTAACGTGCAGGAAGCGTGGCATTTCTTCCAACACGTGGACCTGAGTTTACATCCCATCCGAAAGATGGGTTGTGTATTTATTAATCCCGCACAACCACGGAATGGGTCCTATCTCATATCCCGGGACCCTCGGGGTCAGTCGCCGTTTAGAAGGGGTCACACCCCGCAAGCCGGAGATAATAGGTCCTATTTCTATATCCTGGGGTTCCCTCGGGGTCCTCTGTTAGGAAGACTCATACTCCAAGCTCAGAGGATGCTGCGGGCCTATTCATAAGCCGGGACCGCGCACTGCGGGTTTTGAAATTGAAGATAGCCGGCAGCATCTGCGTGCTGTATTTTGGTAATGTATATGTAAATTTGATTGCATGATACATACTAAAGTGAATTATAAAAGTAATAGATTTTTGTTTTGTTGTTATTCAGATTTGACAGAAAAGTTTTATATCTATTCATGTTTTATTTTTTGGGTTCACTTCTTATAAGTATAACACACTTCTGCTTTCTATCCATGTCTGCCCTTTTAAATTTTACATATGGAACTAAAATGGATTGGTTTATAACAATAAATCATTTTGAATCTTGTCTTATTTATCATCCCTTTGGTTTTATACTCGCTGTTTGATCGTTTTGTCGTGCCATATTCAAACTGAATGGTGGTTCCATTTTTATGATTTTTCGTTCTTTTTGTTTTGAATGAATTCATCCGGTATTTTCCCCTTTCGTTCTGTTCGAAAGAAAATAACGCTTCTGTTACATTTTTGTTCGGATCCTTCGTAATGAAAAAGAGAACTCGCACTTACTACGGATCTACGTCGGTGCGGAACTGAAATATATCCTTTTTAACGACCACCTTGACGAAGGCAAAGGTGGTCGGCCTGCAAAAAAATAGTTGGCAAAGCCAGCTTAAATGGCGTATGGAAAACACTTCAAGCCTTTGATACTTAGATGTGCATGAAGTTGAATAAAATTTTGTAAAATTCCTACCATTTCAAGGATGGAAGCTGGTGTAGGTGAAGAACCTAAAAAAGGATTCAATATCTCAGAAACTGCTTTACAGAAACTGAACATATGTAATTTAAATATTCAATAAGTTGAGAGAAGAAAACACACACACACACACACACAACAAACAAACAACAAACAAATAAACAAACAAAAATAGAATACTGACAAAGTCAGAAAGGGCCCCGCCCCCTTGTGTGTCCCAAAAACCTGTTTGCGGAATTTCATGGAAATCGGATTTTCCTCAAAAACAAAAGGGAGCTTCCTTTGGTAAAGACCAACCTTGTCCATCAAAACCATTTAAATCACTGAAGGCAATTTTAATTTACTGAACAACATAGAGCTATTTTTAAAAATATGCACTTTTTCATATAAAAGCAAAGTTTTTCCCCAAAAATCATTTTCAGATTTTCCTCAAAAACAAAAGAGAGCTTCCTTTGGTAAATTTCAACCTTCAGTATCAAAATTCTTTAAAATCCCTAAGGGCAATCTTCAGTTATCGTACGACATAGAGTTATTTCTCAAAATATGCACTTTTTCAAATAAAAACAAAGTTTTTTTCCCAAAAATCATTTTCCGATTTTCTTCATAAATGAAAGGGAGCTTCCTTTAGTCAAGTTCAACCTTGAGTATCAAAATAAAAAAAATTGTTGAAAGCTTTCTAGAGTTATCGTACGACATAGAGTTAATTCTCAAAATATGCACTTCTTCATATAAAAACGAAGTTTTCTCCCCAAAATCATTTTCCGATTTTCCTCAAAAACAAAAGGGAGCTTCCTCTAGTCAAGTTGAACTTTGAGTAAAAAAGTCATAAAAATCAGTCAAGGCATTCTTGAGTTATCGTACGACATAGAGTTAATTCTCAAAATATGCACTTTTTCATATAAAAACGAAGTTTTCTCCCCAAAATCATTTTCCGATTTTCCTCAAAAACAAAAGGGAGCTTCCTCTAGTCAAGTTGAACTTTGAGTAAAAAAATCATAAAAATCAGTGAAGGCATTCTTGAGTTATCGTACGACATAGAGTTAATTCTCAAAATATGCACTTTTTCATATAAAAACTAAGTTTTTTCCTAAAAATCATTTTCCGATTTTCCTCAAAAACAAAAGGAAACTTCCTTTAGTCAAGTTGAACTTTGAGTAAAAAAATCATAAAAATCAGTGAAGGCATTCTTGAGTTATCGTACAACATAGAGTTAATTCTCAAAATATGCACTTTTTCATATAAAAACGAAGTTTTTTTCCAAAAAATCATTTTCCAATTTTCCTCAAAAACGAAAGGGAGCTTCCTTTAGTCAAGTTGAACTTTGAGTAAAAAAATCATAAAAATCGGTGAAGGCATTCTTGAGTTATCGTATGACATAGAAAACGCTGACGGACAGACAGACGGACGGACAGGCTGATTACTATAGGGCGCCGCCATTTCATGGCGGGGCTCTAAAAATCAAAATAGCTGTCACTTTCAAGATTGCCACCAAAATACATAATTAAAAAATTAACTTAATTTTAGATCTCAGCGTCTGCTTTACAAAAATTCTGACACTAATTTGGAGCACTTGGAACCGAAATTGGTCTAATGGTCATTGGTAATTGTCTGTCAGGTCTGGGTCATTTTCAAGTAAGCTTTCAGTGGGAATATATTAACATTCGACCCTATGGGAAAATACATTAAGAGAATCATGTCTGACAGGGCATGGTCCTACTCCGAAATGATCCTTGAATAGGTCCAAATCAAATTGCATTCGATAGGTATGCATCCTATCCGAGGTATCTGCAAATGCAAAAAGTTTAAGCACCGGGTTCCGGATGAGCGATATAGGCTCTTGAGAGATTCTTGTTCATTATTTCGATAACCCTGAATAGAATTTACTAGACACTATTAACCCTTACCATGATGAATTGTTTAATGTAAGATCAGTCGTTTTCATTTATTTGCAAATTTATGTAAATTATATGCAAATGTAGCAACTGATGTTAAAGATACTTACTGATTACTATAGAGTTAGTGTAGGTGATCACGGAATTGAGTGGGGAGTTGGAAAGATGGGCTTGGCAGAGGCCCTTAAAATAGTAACCACAGCCAAACCAGAGGCTCCAAGGAGCCTATATCGCTCACCTGCTTTTCATTTGCCACAATCATGCTAACATTGTAAGTTATACAGTTGAACTCCAGTCTCTCCAACTTTTGTAGTTCAAACACAACCAATATCTTGAAGTGTATTTACAGTCTGATCATGTTTTACTATATGTCTTTGTTGGGCTTTTTTTTGACAAAAAACATTCTTCCTAATGACCACTTTTGACACCAGTTTTGAAGTCGAGACATCATTCTGTAAATGGCGGTCAACAACAATTTTTAACACCATAAATTCTACACATCAATATCTATTTGGAAACCAAATTTTATTGAAGTCGGACAATGTTGAATTTTCCCGCCTTGTTTGGCGGCCATTTTAAAAATGGAAGTCAACGAAAGATTTTTAACATAGTTTTGAAGTTGCCACATCAATACCTATTGGAAACCAAATTTCATTGAAATCGGATAATGTTGAATTTTCCCGCCTTTTTTGGCGACCATTTTGAAAATGGCGGTCAACAAATAATTTTCAACACCGGTTTTGAAGTCGCAACATCAAAATCTATTTGGAAACCAAATTTCATTGAAATCAGACAATGTTGAATTTTCCCGCCTTTTTTGGCGGCCATTTTGAAAATGGCGGTCAACGAATAATTTTCAACAGCGGTTTTGAAGTCCGATATCATTATCTATTTGGAAAGCAAATTTCATTGAAAACAGACATTGTTGAATTTTCCCGCCTTTTTTGGCGGCCATTTTGAAAATGGCAGTCAACGAACAATTTTTAACATCAGTTTTGAAACTGCCACATCAATACCTATTTTGAAACCAAATTTCATTGAAATCGGACAATGTTGAATGTTCCCGCCTTTTTTTGGCGGCCATTTTGAAAATGGCGGTCAACGAACAATTTCCAACACCAGAATTGAAGTCGCAACATCAATATCTATTTGGAAACCAAATTTCATTGCAATCAGACAATGTTGAATTTTCCCGCCTTTTTTGGCAGCAATTTTGAAAATGGCAGTCAACGAACAATTTTTAACATCAGTTTTGAAGTTGCCACATCAATACCTATTTGGAAACCAAATTTCATTGAAATCGGACAATGTTGAATTTTCCCGCCTTTTTTGGCGGCCATTTTGAAAATGGCGGTCAACGAACAATTTTCAACACCGGTTTTGAAGTCGCAACATCAATATCTATTTGGAAACCAAATTTCATTGAAATCAGACAATGTTGAATTTTCCCGCCCTTTTTGGCGGCCATTTTGAAAATGGAGGTCAACAAACTATTTTCAACACCAGTTTTGAATTCGCCACAGTATGGCAACATTTCATCATTCTCACTTAACCTTCATCTTCTATAGTTTTGGAAATAAAAGACAAAAAATACAAAAATTTTAATTCGGTGAAAAAAAGGCAATTACTCCTACAAGGGGTTTTGGATTTTCTTCAAAATTACTGGATGGGTAGATCTTGATATGCTGAACATTTTTGCAATATAAAGTTGACCTCTATCTGTTATAGTTTTTCAAATAAAAAATAAAATGAATTAGAATTTCGAAAATTTAATGGAAAAAGGGCAATAACTCCAAGACGGGTTTCAGATTTTCTTCAAAATTGCAGGGCGGGTAGATCTTGCCATGCTGATCATTTTTACTCCATGTCAGATTTTTGATATCTGTAATAGTTATTGAGTTATTTGCAAAGTACAGCAATTTACACCTATATTCTAGTTTTAGTAACAGCAGCCATGTTGTTTGATCCTCGGACTAATCGAACACAATTTTGAAACTGCATACCCTGGTGATGATTCAGGCCAAGTTTGGTTACAATTCGCCCAGCAGTTTCAGAGGAGAAGATTTTTGAAATTGTTGACGGACCGACGGACGCAAAATGATGGCAAAAGCTCACTTGGCCTTTTAGGCCAGGTGAGCTAAAAAGCAAATTTTTCGTGTTTTTAGCCGTTTTTTTTACCGTTAAATGGCCGATGTTGATGTATCACAAATTCAAGGTACTTTTGAAAATTTTGCACCTCGTTTGTCAAAACTACCAGCCTAGGATAAAAAGTTGGGCAGAAACATTCTCTAATAGTAAAGTTTTGTACTTCTTCGGTCCCAAAATTGGCATTTTTTTTAACGATTTTGCACTTCGAAACCAGAATTGCTGATGATGCATGCGTCCGAGGGACTAACACTTTCACCTAAAGATAGGTATGACATCGTATTATCAATATAAAATGATTTGAAGATTCAGCAATGAAGTGTTGTACGCCGGAGGCCCGAAAATGGAGCCCACCCCGTCAAAAATGTCCGAATTTTTGTCACTTTCAAGTTCCCAGCCTGCAGTTTCGAGCCTGTAGAAACAAGACCTTGCAAAATCGTCTTGATTTGGTACATGATATTGAAGGATTGATTGAATATTGTTTAACGTCTACTCAGCAATATTTCAGCTATATCAAGACGAGAACAAGTTTGTTGATAAATAATCACTTTGGGATATGGAAAGGGTCATGGGACGGGAAATTCTGACTGCCACTGGAAAAGTAGGGTGAAATCGAAAGGGGCAGGGAATTTAGCCTTGTAGCCGATCACCTACGGACCACTCAAAGATATTGAAAGAATAGTCATTTCTATTGATTTATTGATTGAATATTGTTTAACGTCTACTCAGCAATATTTCAGCTATATCAAGACGAGAACAAGTTTGTTAAAAGATAATCATTTTCGGGTATGGAAAGGGCCACGGGACGGGAAATTCTGACTGCCACTTGAAAAGTAGAGTGAAATCGAAAAGGGCGGGGAATTTAGCCTTGTAGCCGATCACCTACGAACCACTCAAAAAAGAGCTTGCTACAAGGGTTCTTTAACGTGCAGGAAGCGTGATATTTCTTCCAACACTTGGACCTGAGTTTACATCCCATTCGAAAGATGGGTTGTGTATTTATTCATCCTGCACAACCACGGAATGGGTCCTATTTCTATATCCCGGGGTTCCCTCGGGGTCAGCCCCGTTTAGGAGGGGTCATACCCCGAAAGCCGGAGATATTAGGTCCTATTTCTATATCCCGGGGTTCCCTCGGGGTCCTCTGTTAGAAAGACTCATACTCCAAGCTCAGAGGATGCTGCGGGCCTATTCATTAGCCGGGACCGCGCACGGCGGTAGTGATTTCTAAGATACGAGCACAAAAAACCGCGTCTCTGTTGTCTTTGGCAGCTGTAAGGGGTGTCCAAATGAAATCTATCGGCACGCCGTAATATTAAGGTCCCCGCATGGTAAGGGTATTTCGATGTTAAAATGATTATTGAACTAATAGTCTATTCAAAGATCACCTAGCTGTATTTATTTAATTTATCTGCCCAACAAAGTTAACTCGGCTGTCAGAAACCGTAACAGGTATAAAGTAACGAAAACACTGTTGGTTGGTTGATAATTTAGCGATTTACGTCACCTGATCAAAACACCATCTATGGTAGGAAACAAACATGTTGATGAATTAAAAAAGAAGCTAAGATGGTAGAAGGGACAATCGGGGGAACGAATTTGATTGCGAATAGAAAGAGGAAAAAATGTGGGTGCAGGAAATTACAATCGGGGCAGCAAATTTAATTGCTAATATAAAGAGGAAAATTTGGTAGGGGCAGGAAATTTAACACCTGTACGGCCCCACAAGGCACTTAATATATAGAAGGAATTTTTATACTTCATGGTGCTCGTCGTTTTTTCGCGAAGTTTCTGTACAATGGTCCCTACTTCCTATATGCAATGAATACAATAAGACATTACCCTTTCAAGCAGAGGGGGACAGGCCCCACAGCTATGTAGACGAAGACATTAAAAACATTTCGGGAACGTGGAAAGAATTATCAGTATATCACGAGTCGAGCGTCACAACTTTTTGAGTTGTTAAACCCGAATGATGTTATGATTGTACAACAGTTTGTAGTGGCCAGAAACTTCAAGTCGGTTAGTTTTGAAACCTCGATTATTGCTCAGATATGTTACTTCAAACATATTGCAATTGTTATTCAGTACTGACTTCATGAGTAACCTACATCTTTTAACAAGGAAACCTCAATATATTTCTAGGTGATTTAATGTTAAAAGAAAATCTTAGTGACTAGATTTTTATTAAACTGATAGAGAAAATATAGACAAAATATAGACAACGTAGATATTTCAAACCATTTGTCTCTTTTAATAAAAATTTTGGCAAGTCATCACATGCTTACCATTTCAGAACGCTTGGTGTACCTTTAGATTTTCTGCAGGATCTGAACAGTTTGGGCTTTAATTTTGTGGCACTCTTGATCATTTTAATTTGTTATTTGTTTGTCATATTGTCTCAGTTTGAGTTACCTCTTGTTTGATTTGATATCAATTTTCATATTTCAGTTTTGCCGATTTATTTATTAGATTGACATTTTTAGAACTTTTAAGATATATCTCTAAATTGGCATTTTGAGAACTTAATATGTCTCTTCAGTGCATTTGCAAGAAAACAAAATATATGAGAGAATTGATAGATGACAAACAGATGATTGATTAATTAGAGTTTTACGTCCAGTAAGCACTATTTGAGCTAAATTAGGATGAGAACAAGTTATCACGTCGAAAATTATAAGTAAAACAAAGATAAGAAAGTGGAAGTGACAACCGGGGACAACATATTTTTATTGCCACAGATAAAAGGGTATTAATGCTCCTAACGACTGATGGAGAAAAAAACAAACTCAAATTGAATAAGAAAATACCGAAGTTACTTTCAATTTAGATTCTGCATATGCGCATTGAATTGTTATAATTGTTTTAAGAAAGATGACAGTAATACCAAATATGCAACAGCTCTTAAAATGCTGTTATATCATATCCAATGAACGAAACATTTATAATATAACGTACCATTAAATGAACCCGGTATACCAAGTTTTGGATTAAAGTTGAGTGTTGTGAAGAAAGTTTCGTCTGGAATATGAGTTAGGCTTAACCATTCCAAAATTCGTTGCGCCGTTCTATTTTTAATAGCATACTCAGCAAAAGCTCTGTTAACAACAATATGTACTCTTCCTTTATATGGTGTTATATGAACAGGAGGAGGTCCCGCCATTTTCCAGCGTCGTGAAAAATCCCTACGATAAATTTTAGTATGAATTAGATACGGTGTGGATTTTCATGGGCTCACCATTACCATTGTTATAATCAAAGTTTATAGCAGCGAGAAAACAAGGCGAAATCGATTTTTTTCATCATTTCGTTCCATAAGCGATATTCTAATTTCGGAACTTTGTATATGTGCACACTTCTGCGTTGTTATCTTTCACTCTGTAGCTTTCAATGATGTTGGTTATTGTACTTTTAATTGTAGTTGGATGCAGACATAACATTAACATTTTTTGAAATTATGGATTTCCTTTGTTTGGGTTCTAGTGCTGCTGATGAGGAATTAATTTCCGAAATGGCCATACAGCTCATTAAAATTATTGCAGTTGGAGTTAACATATGTGTTATTGTCTCATGTTCATTTACTCCATATCTTTTCGTAAAATATATTACTTATTATAAAGTTATTTGGAGCAGTCATAAAAGCTCCTTACAAACTTGTGTCGTGCATTTAATCCATATGCTTTAATTTATTGATGATTTTTTATTTTTCTTAGTATAAGTATGTTTTCTTTACGTTTATAACTACTGTGTTGAGCATTATAATGTGCGATGTTTTGTATGTGATTAGTCAATCTGTTACATGTATTATATAAGTATATATATAACTCTTTATTTTTCGTTTTGGTTGCGTGGTTTGTAATTATAGATTTTGTTGTGCAATTGCGATCTTAATCGAAGTGCAAAACAATATTTGCATTTTGTATCATTTGTTCAAAAACATGAATTTTCGCATTGTTATTTTTTTTCTGTTATATCTGTTCAACAGTAATTAATAACTTGTCTTTCAATGTGCTAATTTTTCATTTGCATATTTATCTTCAATCCTTTGTTTAACATGAGGAAACATTCAAAGTTTGTATGTATGTTTCTTGCATGATTATGCACTTGAATTTACTTACAAACTGGTTATTTTTACGTCATTGGACCCATTGTATGCTCTTAAGATCTTCACGATTTCTAAATTTGTTTTCAATGGAAATTCTTGTCCTGTCAGATTGATGTAATATTTCCACTTCCTACGTAAAAGATCTCTCAAACACGCAAGATCTCCTTTTACAACAGTAACAGTTCCCCATATCACGTTATATGACCTGGATGACACAAATACGTTGTTAAAACATGACGTTATTGCCTTGAAAGCGTCTTTCTCGACATTAGACGTCTTTGTGTCAACATGAATGCAATAAAAATTCTGGGGTCTGTATATACTTCTCAACAATCGTTCAAATTGGTACACATCCTTGTAAACCATTATACTGTAAGCTATTGGAAAATTTAGTTCTTCATCGGAAAGGCTATTCAAAATATAGTGATAATTTTGGAGAAAATTTGTGCAATTTCTGGTCAGCTCGATATATTCAATTGGAGAAATAACAGCAAGATTGTCATCGCCATGTGAAATTGCCTTTCTTATCTCTTCACTATCATTGTTAAATATTTTCACACAATCTACAGACTTCACCGATTTCTGCTTTGCTAAGAAATAACTATTTACTGTCTTTGAATTGGAATTTCTGCGCATGTACAAACAAAGAAGCACCAGTACAACGCAAACAAATTTGAATTCAGGTTTCAGTTTTAAAGCTGGCATCTTTTAAGAGAGTGAAATATAATTTAGAACTGAATTACAAGTTGTAATAATGTCTAAATGTAAAAGCAAGAAGCGTAACTGATACATTGATTTTAGTACTGCATGTAATTGCAAAGTAGTTAGATTTTTGTGACAAAATAGGTTGGCAGCTGTGTTTCATTTCAAACTTATTAAATTGGTGTAAGGCTATTGACATGACTGAATTGCTACAAATCCTAGTGCATATTTAACAGTTAAATAGTTTTCAAAGACAAAAGCATATAAATGTGAATGAACGGATGCTTTCCTTACCTAACTCGTTTTTAATATCGGTTTATTAAACTAAAAAACAAAAGATTGATTGATTGATTAGTTATAGTTTAACGTCCAATGACACTGTCTTGTAACCTGTACGGCAATTTTTGTTGAGTCATAATAAGATGGCGGATCATCCGAGCCCGATTAGGTAGACACCTAGTTTTTTTCTCCTTTTCACTTACCTGACCCCCTTTTGTGTGAAGTTGTGTTACTGTACAGAACCCTTGTATAATAGGGAGTATCCACACCAAGCGTCATAGACCAACGTTCACATATAAACTTGTATTTTATGTCCAAACTAAGAGTCCGAGGTTCTTTGAAAATCGAAGCGAAATTATGATGTTTGGTTGTACTTTACATCGAGTCAATCCATTTTTCAGAACAAAAGTGGATGTTTGTAGCCTTTTTTTATAGCAAACATTTCTATCAGCATACTCAGAAACTATAAGTTAACCTGTAAATGCCTTTAAAACGACTAGTAAAAAAACTGCGGTGAATGGCCGTGTCACCACCTAATGTTTACATTTTTCCCTCGATTACAGTTGAGTCATTGTACGGTCGCGTCTAAATTAATTCACAAACTCTGTATGAAATGTGCATGCAGTTGTGTCATTTGCAATTGGTCAATATTTCCTTTGTTTCTGTTGAGTATCAGTAGCTTCGATAGATACGTGTCATAATCTCAACAGTTTAAAGACCGACCTTTTAACTTGAAACCTTATTTGTATTTTCTATAAAATATATTTTAATCCTGAATTTTCTGAAAAGAGCACAATGCGTTAAAAAATTAACTTAAAATTTCGCTCATGGCGAATAAAAATATTTTCATACTAGAACAGAACACCAAACCCCCCTTTTACCTACTGTTTTTTACTAACAACGAAGACATAAGATACCGATTGTAATGTATTTAGTATCATAAGGTCAGCACATGAACAATTTGTGGGGCAGCAGATCTATGTAGAATCTAAAATTAAATGTAAATGATTAGCAAATTTTGTGACCCTATCTGTTCTTTAATAATATCCGAAATACTGATGAGTCCGACAAATTTTCAAGCAATCATTCGAAATAGGGTATTTAGTACATTTTATTACCTCTACCCGAGAAGTATAAAACACGTCTCTCACTATACTAAGTCACTGCTAATGTAGGAAATGACACATTTTGCGACATTTACTTATCACACAATTTCTTTATCAATATACATACATTTAATTTTAGTAAAATATTACTTTGTAAATCAACAGATATTACACCACAAACATGGGACAGATTGCTGAATATTGCATCTAAAAATTGGATAACCGGAAAAGCATGTCTATATTATGGTGATGATATGCTTGACTGGGAAATTTTAGAGAAAGAAAATCCGTTGAAGAATATATCAGTCTCTTCGCAATAATAGGAACAGAAGAAAGTAGTTGATGGACAAGATTTGGCAAATGTCCTGTCTTATTAGGGGTCCATCAGGGTTCAGTACTGATCCGTTGCCTCTTCTTCATACATATCAACGACAATATGAAGCAAAACAAGTCTTTTCGCTCATCGTACTATCGCAATCCCAGGAGCAAGCAGTAAGGCCTTAATTAGATAAATTCACAGTAACTTCGGTATTTACTTATTAGAATACTGTTACATAAAATAGTTCAAATAAGGGCAGCTTTAGTTACACATTAAATCAAAACAACTATCAATACAGTGTTACCAAAATACTACAGCAACTTGGCCTACTTGGCCTACGTAACAACGGCGCAGACGATTCTCTTCACTCATTTATAGAATAAAAAAAAACTTAATTCCATAAAGAGATCACAAATGTATGCTGCCATATACACCAACAAATTACCATCCCTCATCCTTTCCTTGCACCATAAGACTATGGAACGGTTTACCATCCGAAGTCCAGACCTACCATCATGTAAGTCTGGACTGCAACCAATCATCTACAATTAACTAAATTCTACGCTTCATCTATTGTATTTTTTTCATAAATGTAAAAAAATCACTTGTAAACATTCTTGCACAAAAAATAACTTATTTTACCCAAATGTGCCTCCTAGTATATTAGTATTCTACAGGTTGAATAAAAGGAGTATCCCTTTGATGTAGATGTATTGAGGGAGTGGGTTTGCTGTACTGTTCTAGCAAATTCTAAGCAAATATTTCATTCGCGATAAATGAAACTCCCAGTTAATAATTGAACGTGTTGTTTTTTTCTGAAAATCAATGTATATTTATAGAAAATACAAACAAGCTTTCCTTTCAAGTTCAAAGGTCAGTCCTTAAATTGTGGAGATAATGACTAGTATCCATCGCATGTCTTTAATAACTTCTACTGATCAATAACAGGTAATATTGACCAAATGACTCAACTGCATCCACACTTCTTATGGAGTTGGTGAATTTGGACTCGACCGTACAATGACTCAACCGTAATCAAATGAAAAAATGTAAACATTTGGCGGTGACACGGCCATACCCCGCAGTTTTTTTTACAAGTTTTTAACAGGCATTAACAACCACTTTTGTTCTGAAAAAGGAGAAAAAAAAACTAGGTGTCTACCTTATCGGGCTCGGATGATCCGCCGTCTTATTATGACTCAACAAAAAATGCCGTACAGGTTACAAGACAGTGAATGAGCAATATTTCAGCTATATCAGGACGAGAATCAATTAAAACATTTGTAAGTAAAAGAAGAAAGAAATAAAGGTGGAAGGGACTACCGGAGTAACGACTTTTGATTTCCACTGGAAAAGTGGAGAAATGGGTAGGGGCAAGAAATTTATCCTTCCACACGACACCCAGAAAAACAAAAGAAATCCTATTTTGCAACGTTCTATTGTTTTTATATTCCTGCCTTATAAAGATCGGGGTTTGTACAATTCACCTTCTCCGTCCGCCCGTCACACATTTGTTTCCGCATGCTAATTTGAGTTAGCTTTTAGGTAAAGTTTTACTATTTTGACGAAATATCACACCCAAACAGGTCAAATTCGAAAAAGTTATTCCCTTGAAATACAATTGTAAGTTTAAAGGTTTCCGGATGAATATTTGAATTTTAGCGGTGGTTTCCACCTGATTTGTCTTTCTGACTCATGGACTTCGGCTCTTGAACACTCTGTTTGGTAAATTTTGTCATTACCCCCATTTGCGTGGAATTAGTTTTATATTTTCGGACATTGTTACTATTGACTAGATACATGTCAAGTTCGAGTCTTAACAGTTACCAGTAGTAGGGTGAGAGCTTTTTGAGGCAACCCAAAAACTCAAGGAGTCAAGGAGCAAGATGGCGGCCGGAATTAAATTGTCAGAAAGGATTAAGTTGTTGGAAAGATTATTTATAGATGGGTTGTTTATTGATAGGTTAGACCCTGAATATTTATATATAGGTTTACATATTATATGTATAAATAGGTTTGCATTTGTATACAAGGTTAAACCAATGAAACATACGGCTTGCATATATATGGTGATTTATTTTGTATAAGTTTATAATTAGATCAATGAAATTAATTTTTAAGGTTAGAGCATATCTAATATATATATATACACACGAGGTAAGAAAATTGAATTACATATTTTATACACTGGTTAGATTACTGAAGTATATACATATAGTTATAAGTTATAAAATCATCTCAAAACAAAGCAACAGTACATATAGTTATATATACAGATTTGCATATATATTTGAATAAGGTAAGACAAATATATATCGGCAAACGAATACCGAAGCAAGCACGAGGAAAAGGGATCATAAATCCAAAATCACGGCAATTCACAGCAACACGAATTGAGACCATATGACGCAGACCTCGATATAGACCGAAATATTTATGGTATGTAAATATTTGTATTTTAAAGATGTACACTTAAATTACGTCCATCCATCGAATCACATACTATTTTGTAAGCTTTGATATTGTGGATTAAATTGTCATTTAGGATTAAGTCAATGGGGCAGGTCAATGTTACAGTACAACATACATGCAACTTCGGATAAATTAAATGTTAAATAAGATTAAATTGTCATTTGGGATTAAGTCAGTGGGGAAGTATTTGACTACTACTTTATATTTATCGTACTTGGGGTATGACAAAAGTTAACTCCGGGAACAAATACTAATATAATTTGGTATTTTTTCCTGTTTGTCGTAATTATAATTCGCTTAAACTATAAATACCCTCTCTTTCCACATAATCGTTCATTTTTGGGCAATATGAGCTTGTCGGGGAATGCAAAACAACATATTACGGAGCGTCATTTTATCGCTAGAAATAAGGTCTCTCACTTCTGCAAAGAACCTTCTTGGGTTTGGAAACAAATCCAAGACACATGTGAAGATCCCGATGACGTCAAGCGACAAGGAAATCGGTTACAGCCATATACACTTTTTGACAATTTCATTGGGTTTGATATGAATGGTGGTGGGAAAAGGACCAACCGTATATTCAATGGTTGTCATTGTGAAAGATCTCACAAAAAAACTTAGATGGGGCACGTGTACCGTAGCACTTGTTCTAATGATGCATACCTCTCATTAACATCATTTAATGCTTGGTATATCAAGTTACGGGATAAATTTAGTCGTAAGGAGTGATCATTTTCCGGCAATCCAATTGCAGTCGAATTAAAAGTATTCATTTGTAAATTTGGGTTTTAAAATATAATTTAATTGTCAGTCTGCTTAATTTGTCATTTTGGATGAAGTAAACACCACAACAACATGAACGAGGGAAAACGGTGAAGTAACTTTGCACTTTACACAGCACAATCTGGTATTTTAAGACACGAACAAAGTCCGACAATGAACAAAGACGCCACAGTATTTATTGCTTCTTTTAAAACAGCGACAGTAGAATACCGATGGTACAAAGAGTTGTATATTTACAAAAATCAAAGTCCAAAGAAAGGGCCAAAAGAGAATAAAAATGTAACAATTAAAAGTTTTTTTAAATTTCTCTACATTATTCGTTTTCAAGTATTTCAAACAAAGTGTTTTTCCAATATACAAGATTTAGAAATGACCACTTTTATAACTTGACTTGTTCTTTTAGATAACTGATAATAGGTGTATAGGTACACTGAACATTAATCGTGTAGAAAAGAATAGATAATGTTACAAATTATATTAAGCTGATTTTGCAAGTCTAGAATACAATGAAACTGGGCATATTTTCTCATCGCCATTTTGTAAACAGAAGCAGTTTCTGAATTATTCGTTTTCCGTTCGCGAGAGATATGTAGTGCAAGGTAACAAGATCTCCCCTGTAACACGCGTTTCACGGAAAGGCTTTTCTACATAAATAATCAGGTCAAGGCGCGAGGCCGTCATCATTTATGCAATATTCCAATAGCTCAATGAGTTAGCGCGGTAGAATTGCGCTCTCAAATATATTCCAAGAACAACAAAACGTGGATTGTGCTCGGCAAATTTCGGTCGAACTCGCTGCTGTCCTTCAGTTGAAGATACGGAATCGGTCGAGTTGTGACAAGTGTGAATGTTCGATAAAAATGAAACAATCGAAGTAACACACCGGAGAAACAAGAAAATAGAAGACACCAAACCTGGGACCATCCGACAAACGGGCCAATCGAATTTCAAGAACAATAAGGCGTGAATTGTGCTTTGTTCATGATTACTTCTGTATCTTTGTGTTGATTTAACGATCAAATTCGTTGAATATCTTGAGGTATTTTTCTACTTACAGAAGAAAACGTCTTGCGAAGTTTCACTCACTAATAAGACGACATGCGTTTCAATTTCACAACCATATTTCTTTAAATATATACAAAGAAAAAAAACGAAACGCTCTTTAAATCAAAATAACACAAGTGAAAGACTTTAAATTTGGAAAATAAACGCTTAAAATATACACAAAAAACGGCACACGGTACATTGAATGGATTTAGAGCTCGTGATAATGGAGTATCAAAATACCATCAAAAAAGAAATGGATTCTCATATTTTTATTGTAAAAGACGAGTCTTGGACGATGATGTATCGACTGTTCCACTCGACTTGGAACTATGTCCATTAGAAAGGAGGACCCGATGGAAATCGAGGACTCAGAAGTTCCGATGGAAGTGAATCCACCTGACACACCGATGGAAACAGATGACAACGGTCGATACTTGATCCATCTTTTGGAAACTAACTTTGAATGAATTGTATTGTATTGTATTGAAAATTGTAAATGAATGAAATGAAATTGTTAAAAAAACAGTATGTAAATAATTTAGGACCGTGAACATTTTTCATTGTGTATTATTTTTTCTGCATTCATTTTTTCGATATGTATGAACATTGACATGTTAAAACTGAACAGTATGTAAATAACATAGGACACTGAACATTTTTCATTGTGTATTATTTTTTCTGCATTCATTTTTTCGATATGTATGAATATTGACATGTTAAAACTGAAATATCTATATTTTTGTAGTGGTTCTCATAAATATCCTATAGTAAAAATACTCACTCCAAATAGACCGGTTGGTCAATTTTAAGCTAGCAAAAATTGTATTGTATTGAAATTTGATTGAACAAAAATGAGAAATGAATGAAATGAAAGTGTTTAAAAATACTATGTAAATAACATAGGACAGTGATTATTTTCATTATGTATTATTTTTTCAGCATCCATTTTTCAATTTGTATGAATTTTTGTCATGCTAAAAATGAAATGTTTATATTTTTGTGATGGTTCCCATACATATCCTATAGTTAAAATGCTTACTCCAAATAGACCGTTGGTCAATTTTAAGCTAGCAAAAATTGTATTGTATTTAAATTTGATTGAACAAAAATGAGAAATGAATGTGTTTAAAAACACTATGTAAATAACATAGGACAGCGATCATTTTTATACGCCCGTCTAATGACGGACGTATTATGGTATACCAATATCCGATTGTCCGTCCGTCCGTCTGTTTCATATGTCGCGCTCTAACTTGACAACCCTTCGGCCAATTCACTTCAAATTGTGTAGAGGTATTGGGTATGATGGCCTCACAATCTGTATACTTTTTCGTGAAATTTTAATCCTTCTTGCAAGAGTTATGGGACTTTATTCGTCAATTTTAAGCCATATTTTACATGTCGCGCTCTAACTTGACAACCCTTTGGCCAATTCACTTCAAACTTTGAAGAGGTGTTGGGTATGATGGCCTCACGATCTGTTTCCTTTTTCGTGAAATTTAGATTTTTCTTGTAAGAGTTATGGGACTTTATTCGTTTATTTTAAGGCAATTTTTTATACGTCACACTCTAACTTGACAACCCTTTGGCCAATTCACTTCAGACTTTGAAGATGTATTATAATAAATATATAAAATATCAATATAAAACCATAAAGCTTTATACAAGTAAAACAAGAGTGTAAAATATAAAAAATATAAAAACATTATAGGATTGATTGATTGATTAGTTAGAGTTTAACGTCCAATGAGCAATATTTCAGCTATATCAGGACGAAAACAAGTTTATCAATTCAAAACAAATTGTAAGTAAAAGAAAGAAATAAAGGTGGAAGGGACAACCGGGGCAACGACTTTTGATTTCCACTGGAAATGGGGAGAAATGGGTAGGGGCAGGAAATTTAGCCTTCTATACGACACCCAGTGCGTCTGCTCTCTTTAGAGAAATATAGAAGGGGTCTTTATACTGCATGGAGCGTGGCGTTTCTCCACACAGTTTGGCTACAATGGTTCGCGGTCAGGCTGTCCGTATTATGACCTGACTACCCCGCGAAGACAGGGCATTCCCTTATCCACCACCTGGGGACGCGCCCGACAGCTCTGTAGCCAAAGCCCCTGAAAACCGATTCAGGTGCCAGGAAACATTATAGGAGAAATGACAGTTTAACTGTTACAATATTACAACTATAAATTAAACCCATTTAAATCTTACTAAATAAATTGATTGCTATTAAAAATTGAACGATTTTGTCGCCAGCGACATTTGTAAATAGGTCTTTAAGACAATCAGCTGAATAAAAATCACGCCTGATATCGGCAAACATGTACACATGTAATTAAAACATGTTGAATTGTATTAGGACAATTGCATTGAATACATTCAGGTTGATCATCACTGTTGAGAATAAAACTATGTGTTGTTCTAGTGTGTCCAGTACGACATCGGGTCAACTCTATCTGTTCCCTACGGTTTTTACCACAGGAACCGACCTGTTTACCGACGTCTGACTGTATTCCATGCAGTTTATTATTTATTTGCAGATCCCATTTGGCCTGCCACAACTTTAAAATGTATTTAACGATTAAAGGCTTCATGTCAATTTACGGCACTGGACAATCAGTCATCTCGGCCGGTGAATAGAGAGTAGTGCACCTGAACAATTACACAGCGTATCAGCAGATATTGCGGGGGAAAGCATATATGCTTAGGGGGGGGGGGGGTTTTTGACAATTTTTGCATGGTTGTTTGGAGAAAGGGTAAGTTTGCACATTATTCAAACGCAATAATGTAATAATGATATATACACGGAACCCAGCAATGAATAGGCTACACAACGGTCAACAGAATAAAGATCCACACACTATAGTTTCTTCGAACACATCGACATAATTTCAAACTTTCAGGTGAAAAACGATATTTTCTAAAAATTTACCTTTCCATATATGCTTTCCCCCCGCAATATCTGCTGGTACGCTGTGAATTACGTATATTGATTTTACGTCCTTGATCTTTGTAAAAAGGGGTAAAAGTTTAATTGAGCAAAATGATGAATGATGAATTTACAATACAAATCCTGATAGACTAAATTGTCTAGTAAGTTTCTATCTAATACTTTCGACCCACTTTCAGTTTCACTTTGACATGAGTGAATACTGAGCATGCGCGAGTACAATAAGATTCGGGGCGATACCGGTCTCCGCATTTGGATATTTACACGCGAAATGCCGTTTTCTGAGGGAAAAACATTATTTTGAAACAAATATAGAAAATACAAATGCCATATCACAAATTTTTTGGACTTGTAATGCTTTCAGAGTAGATGCGGCTCAAAGAAATTGGCCTCTTCCATTAGTAATATAGATGGGTCAGTCTAAATAATAGTATCATATAGTAAAATCATTTTAGGTTAAACTTCTATCAACTGGTTTCATATTTGAAACGTAATTTTTGACGCCACTTAGTGAAAATTATCAACTAGCACTTAAACGCTATTAGTGTTACACGAAGTTGAGTTTCAATAGAAGAAATAATTGAGTCGAATGAGAAATACAGCATTGAATTAATGAGCATTTCTCAAACTAAAACGGTTATTGTGGTCCTGATAGTATCACGGTACACTGTTTTTCAAGATGGTCTTTGTTTTAACATTGAACTGGTCCAACTAGCGCTTCATTGTTTTCAATTCAACTGCAAAACGAAATATTTATTTTTTATTTCAATTTTTAAAGTATCTAAAAGCAATTTTATGTCATTCGTCTTTTCTTCTTTTTTACGCACTGATCTTATAGATTTTTTTATATTCTTCGTTGTTGTAGACGGAATTTTTTTTTCCACCATTTCCGGGTTGAATTTCTAGAAAAACTGCTTGATGTTCCGTTAAATTAATAAAGAGGGGTTTAAATTCACACGATTGTACCCCAAATGACAACAAAGAGCAAACAACTGACAACACAGTGCCGACAACTGAAAGCAGAGTACCTACAACAAACGACCCGATACCAACAAACACAAAACCCAAACCGATAACACAGTACCCACAAAAGACAACACAGTATCGACAACTGCCAAAAACGTGCCAAGTATGGATGACAACAACACAGTAGCCAAGCAATACCTGTACAACATCGTTGACAACACATTAGACATCTACAAATCCATATCCTAGAAACGGAACCAGATATTGTCTCTAACTTATAACTAGACAACAGCAGCATCCCCTTCCATGAACATATTTTTGTTCAATCTACTTGACACTATTCAAACACAGTATTTCAACCTTTAAAGTAATTGAACAACCAAACAGGCATCCACTAACCATGCAACCAATCAAGCCAAACGCCACAACAAACTGACGGCCATATTCTTCAGACAAGTACCCAAACCTCTGAACATCACCAGTTTTTATTGCCCTGTGAATGCAACTACCGCAAGGCCCACTGTTACTTCTACCTGAACACACGAGACTGTCACAACAGGCAAGACAATTAAGATAAGCTCGCACTATGACCTTCAGCATATACCAAACAATTCAGAAAATGAATTTACAATAAAAAACAACCATGTGTGGGATATGAAGTTCTGCAGCCCCAATAATTCGCATGGAATCTAACGAAAATTTTTTTTTGGAGATTGATGAATTAAAAGGCCGAAACTACAACGGCAATAGGGTAAGTTAACAATCAGTACCAAGAAGACGACATACCGAGGAAAATCCTGTCAGTAACGGTTATGGCCAAGACCTTTTAAAAAATGAACAGAAGGAATCAAAACTGGACTTCGAATTAAGAAAAAACAAACAATATAAAGTAACTTTTTAACAATTATCAACAGTTTATTAATTTTGAGCTTTGAACATTTCCTCTTAGTGAGACAACGATCTCACTACGTTTAGTCGTTGAATAATCAAATGTGTAAGTTTGACAGATTGAAAACATATAGACAATACCTAGAATTATGTCGGAAATGATAGGTATTCAGTACGACATGTTTAACACAAACAACAGTTGCTATAGACCGTGGATGTAATTTTATACAACGGCAAACAGATTACTGTTTATTGTTTATTGTGAAATAAATAAATACCGAAGTTACTGTGAATTTTTATTCTGCATATGCGCATTTCGACAACTTATTGGCCAAGTGAAGAAGGTTTGTGTTGCAACTGTAGAACTTTGTTTAAAAATACTTGCGTATGATAGTTTACCAGTAATGGAATCATTAGAGACTGAAAAAAATCCCTCTTGCCTCTTGGTAACTACAATGCTTTTCTGCTTTGATATGTTGAATGGGGAATAAAAGGATATGGAGTAAATGCACATGAGACAAAGTCTCTACAAATACATGGTAAAAAACAAGCAAAGGAACAACGCTTTTATTGTTGTTCTTCATCTTGAATGTCCTTTTTTGTATGTAAATTGAACAGTTTTAGAGGATGCCACATGTTCTCCACTGCAATTAAAACACTATGCAGGCTTATTAAAATTTTGAACATCATGGACCTCTTGTCCACACTTACAACAGGAATTACTTCCATGGCCAAAGTTTTGGCACTTAAAGCAACGCACTGGTGAAGGAATATATGTATCAACCTTAACTAAAAAAGGACCAATATGTATGGATTTAGGAGCCGAATGTTTGGAAAACTTTAGCAGATAGGTTTCTAAAACAACGGCAGTAGAATACCGAAGGAACAAAGGAGTGAAATTCACAAAAATCGAAGTCCAAAGACAGGGCAAAAACGAGAACACAGAAAACAATGACGCTAAAAACAAAAACAACGACGCAAGACAGACACAAAGCACAGAAACAGAAATCTCAATATTCAGAACAAAGGCACTCACAGTGTGAACTCCAGTGAAACTGAGAGTGACATCAGGTGCTCCGGAAGGGTAAGCATTTCCTGCTCTGTTAACAGCACCCGTCACACTGTGAGTGATTCAATCCGGGAAAATGTCAAAGTCGGTAGTCAAATCCGGGAAGACGTGAATCTAGCTGAAAATGTCCACTTTCATTTGGGATACTGTCACGTCATATCTTTCAATGATGCTATGGTGACGGCCATAGAATTTTTTGAGGGATGAAATTAACAAAGGTTGAACAAATCCCTGACTAAGCAGCTTTTGGGACAGTGTTTTTTCTCTGTTCAAAAAATCACTGTACAAACTACATGGTCGACAGTATCATGGCGAATCAACTGTGAAATGTACACTCCATAGGCTGGAGAGGTAGGTATATTGCTGCTAAGAAAGGGAAAGTTCACAATGGGGAAGTTAAAATCATCACGCTTGTCATATAGCTTAGATTTCAAACGTCCGTCTTCGTCAATATACAATAAAAGATCTAGGTACGAAGCTGAAGTAGGTGTTTCAGTTGTTTCTTTAATTTCAAGCTCATTTGGATAGATCTTATGAAAATACTTCTTAAATTTAGGATTATTAAGAGAAAGTTTATCGTCTATGTAGCGGAAGCTGAAATTAAAGGACTGGGCTAAATGTTTTTGTTTTTTTTAATAAGCCTAAATTAATTGTTTTATTGTCAACCTTTTTTATGAATCTCTTTACATCAATTACACCTTGCGGTCCTAGTTCTTTGCAAATTTCATTCACATGTAAGTCGGAGAGGTCACCATCCCTGTCTCTAATGATTCCATTACTGTAATTCAAATTTGAATTCGGTGCCGAAATTATATAAATATCAAAAACCTATGTAAGTTTAAGAAGATTTTTAGATTGTTGCTGCCTGTCAACTTCTACTAAAATAGATCCATTTCTCAATTTTGTAACATTTTTTACATCACAGCCTTTTATGGTTTTATCCAGAACAAACGGTGAAATTTTTGTTAGTGGTTTTGATTCCAAAGTACTTTGCAGTACTATGAATCTAAACCTAATAGAATTACTAATTTTTTTATGGAACTTTCGATAAATACTGAATCAAAAATAGCATAAAACGAGTGTTTAAAAATGTCCGACTCAAGGGACGTGTCCGACTTAGGGCGAGTTATCATATCTGTATCATGCAAGAATGTGTACTGAAAAAGAATTGAGTCTATTATTTTGAAAAAATCACGGTGTAAACTGTGATGGATGTGATTACCTAACCTGACAGAAATGTGCGCTTTTTGTGTTTCCGAATTTTAGAACATTCATTTCATAATTTTGATACAGTCAGACGTCGGTAAACAAGTTTGTTCCTACAGTAAAAACCGTAGGGAACAGGTAGCGTTGACCCGATGTCGTATTGGACACACTAGAACAACACATAGTTTTATTCTCAACAGTGATGATCGACCTGAATGTATTCCATGCAATTGTCCTTATACAATTCGACATGTTTTAATTGACTGTAGATGTTGCCGATATCAGACGTGATTTTTATTCTGCTGATTGTCTTAAAGACCTATTTACAAACGTCGCTGGCGACAAAATTGTTCAATTTTTAAAAGCAATCAATTTATTTAGTAAGATTTAAAAAGATCAATTTTAAAGTAGTTTCTAATTTCTAATATTGTTAGGTTAACCATAATTTCTTCAATTACGTTTTTAACATTTTACACATTTGTTTTACTTGTATAAAGCTATATGGTTTTATACAGGAATTTTTATATACGTATTCTGATAAGTTAATATACTTAACAGTTCTCGCCACGATATAGCTGAAATATTGCTGAAGTTGGCGTAAAACATCAATCAATCAATTAATCAATCATAATTTTTATCCATAGGACAAATTCATAATGATCGTAAATGTGTTTAAAAAATGTGTTTAAATAATATTTATTATGTTTAATATTTTACTTAAGGTGTCTCAGTGGTATTATTCCGCCATATTTGTCTAATAATTGTTCATTTAGGTTTCATTCATTAAGAAATTTAACAAAATAGTTATTTGAAAAGAAAAGAAAGTTCAAATTTATATTCCTATTCATTTTATAACAAAACCATGACTTAAAACACAAAAGCTTTAAATCTGTTGCTGGATTTACAGAACACAGAAATTATTCAAGGGAGATAATTTGATAAAATATTTTAACAAAGATATCACTCGAGAAATTAACATTTTGCAATTTTTCTCTCTTATTTCAACGGTGACCCCTAAGTTTTATTTTTTATATGTAAACTACATAATGATAATTAAACACATGCAAAGTATGAAAAAATTCTATAATAGATTTTCAAAACTATCCTCTCATATGATCATTTCCCTTATCATTTCTATATAAAATCCTGAAATTTTCAATTTCAGATTTTGCGCTTAAATGCATGGTGACCCCAAAATTTTATTTTACACTTTGAACAATAATACAATTATGTTTCTGCACAGAAAATTTTACAAAATTCTATAATACTAAATTAATACCCTGCAGACACCTTAATTCATCATTTTTATTTAACTTTAAAATTTAGATTTCTATCGCTGGTTTAGTATAAAAAATAATAATGATAGGGAGGGAAGTACTTATATGGGGCATTAAACAATTAGCTTTGCTCATAACTCATAGTAAATTCAAATCGACCCTTAGCACCAGTTTGTGCGAATTCTTTGCTAAACGTCGTTCAACGCTATATCCATATATTTTCTGGTCCTGGACGCGGGATCGTAAACAAACATTTTATTTATTTGGCAAAGTGTTCTTACAATCACTGCCATCCGTTGCCTGACAAGCACCAGTGTCTCAAACTAGTGGACGATAACAACATATAGACAATTACAGGGCATTCATCAAGTCGACCGTAAGAATACTTGTCATTTCGATATAGTGAGACATTTTTAAATAGTGAAATGTTAGCATTACAAACCGGTGGTCAGAATAACATTTGGAAATATATATAACAAATAGATGCCAAAATTTTAAAGTATGACAGCATATTCATTTAAACAATTATCTTGCAAACACCACAAGTGAAATACAGAGTATATAGCGAGCATACATCTCGTATACATAAGTTTTAACAGCTTATTCAAAACCCATTTCTTTTTGTACTAGACATGACATTTATTACACAAATGCAGATTCATTGCTCAAGAGGGCATTCCTTTGGCGTTGTCAATGTCTGTTTATATTGAAAATGGCGTCATAGTGTTACAGTACAAACAATGTCGGGAACTTTTCCGTATTTCACTTATTTTTCTCCATTAATTAAGGACTTTTCTTATAGGTAAACCTGTCTCTTAATATGGAGAAATTATAACATGTTTTCCTTTGAAGCGAGCATAAGGTTACAGGTGAAAGACTTATGCAACATCGAAAATTGACTGATAATTTACGCGGGACATTTTTTAACTGTATTTCTAACTTGCTTGAAAGTTCTTTAGTGCATAACTTACGAGGACATGTAAGTAATTAATATCCCGTAATGGGATTATCTCAATAGTCCGACGCTCAATAGTCCCACAACATTAGTCCGACAGTCAAAAGTGGACACATGCAGACAAACACATTTGTCCTTCAAACTTTGAAATATGATATTTTCTACTTATTGACTTGATATGAGAGTAATGAAGCAAGTTGTCTTTGATACATTTGCTATTACTCGAGGCGTAGTCGAGGGCAATAGTCAGCTCAAGAGAACAACAGAAGGCGCGGATCTAGGCAATTTGGAAAAAGGGGGGGGGGGTCCGATAAGAAATGAAAGGAAATTTGGCCGAGCAGAATGAGGCGCGAACATTTTTAGGGTATCTTCTTTGTTATACACCAGGATATTCATTCATTAAAGATACACGATTGACCAAAAAAGGAGGGTCCTACCCCCAGACCTCCTTTTGGATCCTATAATGAACAGACTTGCTGACTAGGTACAACAAATTTAGGGCACAATACTTGTTAACTTGGGAACAACAGACTTGCTGACTCGGGGACTGAGGCACATCAGAATTGCTGACTTGAGCGCAACAGACTTGCTCTTACTCGCATAACCTGTTTTCTAAAAGAGTATTTATAGGAAATGGTTCCTAGAGTAGGTTAGCGCATAATGAAGTACTTCGTTTAGTTTATGGCGTGGTATATAAATCCAAAAAAGATTTTCAATGAAAATGTCTGAAAGAACCTCACTATTGAAATTCATGGGCAAATGATGGTAAATAATCCATTTCATTCTTTGCAAATCGCCTTCATGCATCTGACCTTATTATACTGTTTTGTACGTTGATATAATAGGCAGATATGATGACTTTTAATTTCAATAGACCACTTTCTTACTTCTTTTTATGAATGAATTGCAACGGTTGACTTGGGGTCAATCGGCAAAAATTGCGTCACTGAACATTGTGACGTTGGAAAATCTATGTTGTGACGTCAAAATTTTCCGGGGAAATTCACATACTGAAAAGCCGTCTATGTCGGCGAATTGAATTAAATTATTACTACACCCCGTAGGAAGTTGAACAATGGGAGTTGAGGGGAATGAGCATTTGAACGGAGGGTAGAAAGCTCAGGTAAGACTTTAAGCGTGCAGACGAAAAGACCTTTTTTGCAAATAACTATTTATTTCCCAATTTTTGAACAAACTATTTTACATATTTCATATGCCTATAGTTAGAAGAAAACATTTGCATAACAGGCTTTTCAAAGAGTTGTTTCAAATAAAAAATAATTGAAATTTTCCTTTTTGAACCAAAATTTTGAGGGTAGGGAGCTCCATTCAATTGGTAGTGAGCCAGTATTTCATGTATTAAACGGAGGGTAGTGAATATATTGAACGGAGGATCGCGAACACGCAATACTGAATGAAAATCCATGAGCCATTATACTGACGATACAGTCATTTAAGTTTTGACTATTTATGAAGCCCGGGGGTCCTTTATGGTAAACCTGTCATAAAATCACGCATCTAAAGAAGTTTGGCCATTAAGGCGAAAATTTTGCTCCTAAATTATGCCATTTTCAAAATATGGTCAAATGTTGTCGAAAATCTAGAAAGATGGCCTCTTGTTAGTCTTGTTCATTGAGATAGATGTGCCACACCTGTATATTTTCTTACATGTTTATCGAACGTGCATGGCTGTAAACAACCTTTTGTGTCAATTTAAGCTATTTTACAATATTGCAGAAGATGAAAATACTGGAATACACCGAAAACCGAAACAATTTTTTGTTGCAAGTGTATAAACATTTGCCCTTCCGAGTGACAGTTAGTTTAGTTTGATTCTTCGGGATCTATGCAATAATTTGATTGATAGGTGTTTTATGCCAACCTCAGCAATATTTCAGTTATATCGCGGCGAGAACTGTTAAGTATATTTTCCAATTAGACGCAATACTTTGAACAAAAACCAACAATATTGCGATAATCTGTAAAAATTGCATTCAAGTGACAATTTCAATAACTGAATCTTTTATGTAAGGGTATGAAAATGCATTTAATTATTTTGTTATAATAGTGTATATAATAGATGACCAGTTAAAAAGTTTTTGAGAATATTTAATTCATTCGTAAAATCGGTATGCTGAAGAAAATAATTTCACTGGAACGTTGCCACACCTCTTTGTAAATTCACGTATTGCTCGTTGGTTTTTGGTTGCTTTGAAATCACGTATCATTACTATTATTAGAGGTTTAGTTCTCAAATTAAACTTCCAAAGAACCTGTTCACGGAACTGTAGTCACGGATCATACTTAAACCCTAAGTGTCACATGAGAGATATCAAAACATTATTAATGGAAAAGATATGCAATTCATTTATAATTGAATAATCACTATAGTTCTTGGCATAAAGTACATAACTATCAATACATTTTTTTGTAATTCTTTATTTTTGAAACTGAAAACATCATGAACATATAAATAGAACACTAAAATATTGACAGTTCATATATCCAAATAAATGTATACATTACAGACAGACAGAAAACAAATATTCTATATGAATATTACAGTTATGTGATTTATTTATATAAATTAGCTTTCTTTAACTTTGTTTTTGAGTTCATCCACTGAAAAAAACCTTCCAAGGGCAACCATTTTTTATTAATAAAATTTCTTTGTGCAGAGGTTAGGAACAGGCTAGATTTATTTTCAATATACATATAATATTTCAAAAATTCTATTCCACCTTTTGTGCATGGTAAATTATTTTTTGATCTACATATGTATAGATAATATTTTAAAATCAAAATAATATTCTGTATTGTACAGTCTTGCTCCCTATCTATCCCTAACTATCAATACATGGCCTTTTTCATATAAGCACGGTTATCATCCCAAGGGTCGAGGGATAATACATTTTGTACCTGTGCGCATATGGAAAATACCATGTTTTAATCTGTTTATTATAAACTTTCAATTAAGAGTTATCATACCTGCACGTGCTGATATGGCCACATCACACGGCTTATATGGCGATATCAGACTGGGTATGTTGATCAACTGTTTATTCTGGCTATATGCAGAACAGAACATATCTGTGCTAATAATGTAACGAATTGATTTAAAAGTCTGATACATAAATTACCTGATAAACTGGTCTTGAAAGAGTATTAAGACAGCATGAAATGAGCGAGCCGTATAGGTGAGGTTATTTTCGCTGTAGTAGTCAATACCAATCTGCGAAGGACACTTTATATCGACAATGAGAAGTTTATCGACAACCATTATGTTAATCTTATGGACAGACTACATCTCGATGTACTTACAAAGGAAGACATAAGTGCATATTGAATTAACACATGCATTTCCTAGCAATGAAGGAGGCAAAGAAATAAGTCATTTGACAATAAAGAACAGTAAAAGGACACAATTCCCATTTGACATGGATTAAAATCGACCCTTTTCATGCCTCTGTTTGACATGTTTTGGATTTTGTCATTTGAGCTTATTTATCTCGGTGCAAATCATACGGTGAACACCTGGTTTGCCCTTCTCCTCCTTGACATCTGATCAGAACTTCATGAATCTTATCCAGGACCTTAATTACATATTATAGATGTGCACTATGCATTTTGTTTTCAATAGTTTCCTTTTTCAAAATGTTTAAGAAAAGTCAGGAAGATGTGGGGGTGGGATACTTCCGTTGCCCACTATGCCACAATGCCTCTAGTTTAAGACGGGGTTAAAATCATGGCAAAGAAAGGAAAAATGATTGATCGATGTTTTACGCCAACTAAGGAAGAAATTTTGGTTTTACATTTACATTAGAAGAGACTAGTTCTAAATTGATTCATTTAAATCTTACTAAAAAATTGATTGCTTTGGCTTAATGAACGATTTTGTCACCAGCCACGTTTGTAAATAGGTCTTTAAGACAATCAACAGAATAAAAATTACGTCTGATATCGGCAACATCTACACATTCAATTAAAACGTGTTGGGCTGTACAAGGACAATTGCATGGAATACATTCAGGCTAGTCATCAATGTTTAGTATAACACTATGTGTTGTTCTAGTGTGTCATATACGACATCAAGCTTAAGGTAAACATGAAAGGGAGACAATCAGTTGAGGCATTGAATTGCATTACATGGCTTCAGCAGTATGCATCACGTTATGCTGAAAAATATTCCGACTCCAACTCATTAGTTTGCTCATGTTTTACAAATGACGCAGGCTATGACATTATGACTGAAGAGTTACAGAATGAAAGCTTGCAAGCCGTCTCTGAAACTTATTTTATTTGTACTATTTGGAAGAAATTTTGCAGCAATGTAAGAATCCCTCATGTGAGTATATGTCAGTTAAACAGCAATAACAGTATTGTTTTCTTTTTTATATTTGTTATATTTATTTTTGCGCCATTAGCAAGACAGGCAAAGCATATTGCTCTCCTATCTGAGCATCAATCCACACGTTCAACTTGTTTTATGTTGGGATTTAAGTTAGTGTTTTTCAAGTTGTGATATCATTATGAAACTTTTAGCTTGTTAGATGAACTGCAACATCCTGGTATTCTAGTAAATAAAAGGCAAAAAATATAAGTTCATGGAAAATTACATATACAAATTGAATAAACCATTTCATGTTGGCTATTTTCTGTGCAAATATTGCTCTCTTAAGGGAGTAGGAGTCTCAAAAATTTTGTAATTAGAATTAAAATTCTGACCTTTTGTGTTGAAGAGCACATCTAATGAAACAACTTGAGCAAAAAATTTTGAAAATCCATGTAGAAATTTTTGAGATAGAAGACGTCAAAATTTTGGCGGGAAACATATCTCTCTAGAGTTTTCCTTCAATATGCATAAGATGTTTATAGGCCTTTAAATATATGAAATTATAATTGGAAGTTGATTAAGTTTTATACGCAATCTATTTCATGTATTTTAAAGTGACTTTTGACCAAGAAAATGTGATCCATGTACAAAAAAATTTAGCACTGTTTGAATGGATAAAACCCGAGGATATAGAATGCTTCTGAAATCTGAGGCTCGTACTCCCTTAAAAATTAAATGCCAAAATGTTTTCTCTATTATTTGAGATTTCTCCTCCACTGATGCAGTTGGAAAAGAGTTTTGTATATTACTGGGCAAAAACTGATTATTATCGTTATATCATCTTGAGACCCAGTGTAAAGTGAAGCAATTGTAAAGTAAGTGAGAACCGTCAGTCTAAAACGAATAATACAAGGACAATGTCATCATCGGAAAAAATAAAGAATAAAATTATAAAAAAAACAACATGAGCACGGTACAGAAAAGAAAATGAAGACTAGGCTCCTTGAGCTAGCGGCGAGCACCCCTTGACCAATCTTTCAACATTACGTATTGTCTTTTTCTGTTCTTTTAAGTTTGTGGTCGTGGAGATAGTAGTCTACCTGTATTGGGTTTTATTCGTATGCATGTTATGATACTATAGGGAACCGGGACAGGTAAAGGGGAGGTTTGGGTACCTATAAACCGGGTTTAACCCTACCGCTGGCTTTTGCAAGTGCCGGTGCCAAGTCCGGCTGTCCCGAGTTCCTATCGTTGTCTACGTTTGTCTTATATGTGTTATTCCTGTGTAGTTCTCCGGCAGATTGTGGCATGTAATTATAATTTTCAGCCATTGTAGGTGTTTCCTGTTATCCATTTGGTCTTGGGCTTGGGCGATTTTGCCCAGATAATTATTTTATTGAGTCAAACAAGAAGTACACGGAGAATGACGTAATCAAGATGTTGGAATTTTTAATCGATAATATTTTTGTCGAATTTGGAGGTCGCGTTTTTCAACAGACAATCGGGATTCCCATGGGAACTACCTACGCGCCGCTTTTAGCTGATCTCTTTCTTTTCTCATATATGAGGACAAGTCTTTACAAGGGCTAACACAGAAAAAACAAAAACATTTAGCCCAGTCCTTTAATTTCAGCTTCCGCTACATAGACTATGTACTTTCTCTTAATAATTCAAACTTCAGGGAATATTTACACTAGATCTATCCCAATAAGTTTGAAATTAAAGAGACTACTGACACACCTACTTCAGCTTCGTACTTAGATCTGTTTATATACATTGATGAAGATGGACGTTTGAAATCTTAGCTATAAAACAAACGTGATGATTTTAACTTCCCAACTGCTAATTTTCCCTTTTTGAGTAGCAATATACCTACTTCTCCAGCCTATGGAGTGTACATTTAGCTGTTGATTCGTTACTGTCGCGCATGTAGTTTATACAGCGATTTTTTGAATAGAGCAAAAAGACTGTCCCAAAAGTTGCTTAGTCAGGGATTTGTTCAGCCCTTGTTGCTTTCATCCCTACAGAAATTTTATGGCCGTCACCATTGCCAGATATGATGTGTCTGTGTCCCAAATGAAAACGGACATTTTCAGCTAGATTTCACGTCTTCACGGATTTGACATAACCGGTTTTGACTCAACCCTGGACTGACTCACTGATAGTGTGACGGGTGCCGCTAGCGGAGCAGGACATGCTTACCCTTCCGGAGCACCTGATGTCACTCCCGGTTTTCATGGGAGTTCACACTATGAGTGCCTTAGTTTTAAATGTCGTCTTTTTATTTCCGTGCCCTGTGGCTGTCTCACGTCCTTCTTTTGTCTTTGTTTTTCTCTGTTGCCGTTTTTGCCATGTCTTTGGATTTCGATTTTTGTTTTTGTAGTCTTTGCTTCCTTTGTTCCTTCGGTATTCTACTGCCGTATCTATAATTCTTCGAGCAGAACATATGGCATACACAGCTCACATTGGTCAAACAAAGAGTAGGTCTTCGTTATTCATCACCCTCAATGTAGAAAAGGGGGTGTTACAATGCCAGTAAGTCTCAAAGGAATAATCGTACTTTTCCATACGAAATTTTTCTTTCATCCAAAGGGAATTTTAAAGGTTTTCATTGAAACTATTATTAGAGTTCTTACAGAATACGTAATTGTTACCAATTTTCCCCGTGAAAACTATGAAAGCTGCCATGAACTAAAATTGCTATCAATTGCAAACTTCTCCACCGACATTTTCTTTATGTAGATATACTAAATTTTCGTGCATGCATCGAAATAAAATCTTAGATTCAATAGGTGTCTAAAGCGAACGAGATAATGTACGTAGAACTGAGAAATGACGTTCACAGAAAGGAATATTCGTCAAATTTTAAGATGAACTGCCGAATCATGCTAAGTTCAAGCAGACCCTCTCTTAAAATATTAATGTAATACCCTTTTGTTACCTCTGTGAAATATTCAATGCCTTTGCATAATAACAGGCGAATCGAGTGCACCTTACAATACTCGGTTGATCCCTACATGTAAGTGTGAAAAAAATCATGGAGAAATATAACTAGATAATTAGAAAAAAAAATGTCAAGCTCTTGATTATAAAGCACATACAATTAAAACAGGATGATCTGATTGACTGAGTAAGCCCAAAATACGAATTATTCATTCTAACAAAATATGTGAATTGATAGATCCCTCATCGTATGATATGTGTGTTTCCCATGATAAGTTGTTACGTTCGTATGATTCGTCAGTTATCCGGTTACCTCTTATAGAAAGGGAACTCTGCTAGTGAATGCTGTCATTAGCAGAGGAAATGTACACAGCTTTATATAATAAAGCTTTTGAAAAAAAACCGTAGTGTCTGTGAATTTAGATTATGAATATGCGAATTACGACAACTTATGTCTCGTCAGTGCAAATCAAATTAAAAACATTTTGAAGTCCATAATCAAATTGCGCGTAAAAACTGCTTTAAACAAAATTTCCTAAAATTTATATCTTGCAAGTTTACAAATAAAATCGGTTTTCGGGCCAGCACCGAAGTAATGACTACTGGATTGTTGAATACCCTCGGGGACTATGATATGAATATCAACAATACGAATATTTAATCGCACTAAGATGAATATTGCATTTGCAGTTGAATGCTGAAATGATATATGGAAATATTCACTTACTACATATGTGAATTGATGATGAAATTAATATCTTGTACTTAGAAGCTAAAATTTGTTTAAATGAAATGCTTGATGTAAAAAACATCATCCTCAACATTAGGAGTTAGATTTTTTATTCGGTCTGATTAGGTTCAGGATACATCGATTATATACAATATACCAATACATGTACCACCACCCCAACTTTCAATCTACGTCCGGAATATTTTTCATTTCTTTCTTTTCACTGATCTCCTACCACCTCCCCCTCAACTATCTTCCCTTATTTCTTATCTTTTAAGTCTTATTCTTCCGCTTTCCATCCCTCTTTTGGCCTCTTCTCCCATTTTCCGTTTTACGTGTAGAGTTGCAAAAGACCAACTGCATCATTAAACAAATTTTTTCTTTATGACTTTCACCGTTTTTTTTTTTATTTTATAGTCAATATCAAAAGTTTCATATTGTTATTTAGTAAACCATATTTACGTCAAATGGGATGAAAGGCCAACTTACTGTACAAACGCACAAATCAATAAATGCTCCCAAGTACTGTTTCAGCGATTGGATAATTCAGAACTATAAGCCACGCACACATGACTTACATTTCAAGAAGATTAAATGCTATTCATTTCATCNAGTAACGAATAAGGAATAAGGAATAAGTAACGAATAAGGAATAAGGAATAAGTAACCAACTTGACGCCCCTGTACTGTTTCAGCGATTGGATAATTCAGAACTATAAGCCACGCACACATGACTTACATTTCAAGAAGATTAAATGCTATTCATTTCATCCAGCACTCATATCGCACCTATTCCTTCATACAGAGACTAAGATTCTCTTGTGAGACTTCGATAACATATTCACGATACGCCCAGCTATTTGTAGCACTAGTACTAAACATCGATTAGTACACGTGTCAAGCTATTTGATTAAAATCAAGATTTAATATTAGATGGATGAAATACACAGAAATGGCAACATATATGTTAATTTTAATTATACTGAATTTGTAGTTTTGTTTTCTTGTCTTTAATTTTAGAACTTGTTTCTTGGGTCCATGTTTGTGAAGGTTTCAGAATGGTTTGTTTAGCTTGTTTAGCATTTTCGACATTTGTCTCATTAGCAGTGCCTGTATATATGACTACAAAACAGATAGCATGTAATTTTAAGTATAACAAATTTGTTAAATAATATGATATGAAATGAAAATATCAACAGGTGCATTATCGGAAATTGATATGGATTGCTTTTGATCAGTGGCTGATAATGTCAGTATAAGCGAACTGATATTCTATGTCTAATTCAATTTTTAATATAGCGCTTCTTATCCTTTCATGAAAATAGAATATGTTAAAAAGCCGGCAAAGAAAAAAATGACCGTAAAGTAAAGCCAAAATAAAATGCCAAAATTTTTGCAACGGGAAGATTTTATCATATTTGAAAACTTTAGATATTGTAACTATTAAAAAGTCGGTTTTCGAGTCGGATATGTACAAAGATGGGTAAATCATAGATTTCACCCATTCCTGAAAATGAGATTTCGGACGACATTTTAACGGAACGAAAGCAATTTTTTTGGCAGTCAAATATTAAATTTGAAGATCCTAAATGAAATGTTATTGAAATGCCAATTCTAATAGGAATAGTTTCAACCAATTTGACAAATTCCATAAGTTTGTTATGCGACTGTAGAATAATCTTGTCCTTAATTCCGACAGTAAACCATGGATTAAATTCCATTAAAAATTTCCACGCCAGTCAATCAAAATTGGTTTGACTTACAAAAGTGGATGATAATTTCCGTTCTCATAAAGTAAATTTTAATGTTTTGGTTCATACATTGCCCTTGACATGTATTTGAAAAAAAAATTTGCAGTTGGCGTACAAAGGAACAACCCTTTTAATACACGGTGAAAATGGAACATCTTTATCTTGCAATTACATGTACCATGGGGTCTTCAACAAACAGAGACTTATTTGATGGCAAGTTTAGGACGGCTCCTACATGTAGTACCGACTTGTTCTGAATGCATTTGGGTATGAGGTTTCTCAAGATATTATCTATCCATTTTAATTTTAAAATGTAAATATCTGTACATAAGAGTCCCTACATTATCTGTTATTATTTCTTGATTACTATGATAAGTACGTTGTATTTTATTCTTTAAGAAATTAAAATTAAACTTCAGTTTCTATGCATATAATGATGTACAATATTTTACAGGGTTTCAGTCAAAATGCAGAGTGCTTTAATAACTATACTACTTGTGAGTCTTGTTGCTGGTATGTTTGTTATTTAAAATTTGCTCACACATCATGCTTTAACGATATTAATTAACTTTAATTCAGGAGCATACTATTTCAAAGTGCATTATTTTATTTTACTTTTTAAATTTTGGTAATAAAAATCTATAATTAGATAATGCATTATACACACAGTAGCATTATGTTGTTGTTGTTTGGTCTCCTTAACGGCTAGTGGGCTATATTATTGATATTTTCAGTTGGCGTTGTTCCTCTGACAGTCTTCCTGTTTTTAGAGGGACGTGTGAACACGACAAGTGCCTTCGTTTTGCAATGTGGCATTTGGTATTTATGAAGGCTCATGCTATGGTGGTGATTGTGCGGTGCGGTTCGCCGTAAGTTTTTTTTTCTTATTTCATTGCAAAAGAAAAAAAAATTGCTTTTGATTTGCGACTGTTAAGTACGGAAGCGTATTAGGGACATGCATAAAAAAAATTATCTCGCAGCGGCGAGTTATTATCTCGTCACGGCGAGTTAACAAAAAAGGTTATCTCGCCGTGGCGAGTTTCTATTTCGCCACGGCGAGTTAACAAAAACAGGTTATCTCGCCGTGGCGAGTTAACAGAAAAGGTTATCTCGCCGCGGCGAGTTACCAAAAAAGATTATCTCGCCGCAGCGAGTTACTATATTGCTACTGCGATTTTTTATCTAGAGGCTCGCATGAGCCGGTTTATTAGCTCGCATGGATTTAAACTATTAAATTTATCCAAATAATTTTTCATTATATTTGGGTATATGGATTTCTAAATGTTTTGATTTGATATGCACTAGTGAGACATAAGTTGTAGAAATGCGCATTTGCAGAACCTAAATTCGCAGTAACCTCGGAATTTTGTAATTTAAGACATTTTGTCTGATACTTCAATTGAAAACTATAATAGATGAAGTTTAAATTTAAATAACAAACACATTTGACATGTCAAGATCTTTGTCTACAATTTGGAACTAAATCTGAAGATGACAGTTGAATTATTGTCGTTTTACTAATAAACTGGTCATATGTATTTTAAGGAACGTCTGGACAAATTGGAATCAAACTTTGCCACAATGGTTCTTATATAGTCCTGTTGAAAATTCGAGCCTACAGGGTTCAATTCTAAATAGCTGCAAACGGGGAACAACAGGTGTTAACTAATTACCTAAAATAAAACGTTTTTGCGCTCTACGCAGATCGTCAAATTGCATGCAATCTGCGCTTGAAGAGCGTCAACTTCAATAAAATTGTCAATTTTCGTCTGGGTGCAGATTACTTTTCCGGGAGTAGATTGCTTAGTACGAAGAGCAGTTTGTATATATTCAAACAATCTTTACATAATTTTATATCTTATTCAGGTTACAGACATGATACCCTGGACGTTAAGTTATACATGTATTTTCTGAGCCTGAATTATATTTATATTTATTTTCCGGTGAACAGCCCTTGGGAATGAAATGGAATGTATCCCCCAAAAATATCAATTTTCGATCCATGTAATGAAGCTGTTCCATGACAACTTGTGTTCCCTAGCTGTTTTACGAATAAATGTTAATATTCAACGAATGACATCCAATCACAAACAGGTTTACATATTTAAATCGGAATATAGTAAATTCGTACTGTAGTTTGCTTTTTGGTTCATAGGACGCAGACTGGCTTTATATGTGGACACCAATTGATTTCTTTGGTAATATTGGGATGGATTTTATACGGATTAAATACTGATTGTATAAACTATATAATATGCGTTATTGTGTATTTTGTGTATTGTAATTTGGTACCGGTCATTATTGTCCGGAATTATGCCGTTCAAGCTGTTATATAGAGATAATCAAAAACATTATAAATCCACGAGATTTTTTCCAAATTCAAAGTTTTTTTCTTCTTTTTACAGAAATCAGTGCATTGTATTATATAGGACGGGGAACTCTCTGAAATGCAAACCAAAACTTTAAATTTGTTGTGCATTTCATGGCTATGTTTTGTATGTTCTTTTGTCACAAGCTGTGTAACTGCCAGCCGCTGTACTGCAAATTTAAAAAATTAAAATTTCATACATGTGTATTTTGTAACATGTGCATGACTGTCGGTTTTTATTGACTATTTGCAAGCATGCCACTCAAATTGATTTCATTCTTTTATAACAAAATGTTTTAAAATACAAGGTTATTATATCCGATTCCAGAATGCAATTCGTTAGATGTAAACGTACATCAAGACCTAAAATTCAAAACTTCGAAATATGAAATAAGGCCTTCTAATATCGACTGTGCCAGTATATTTACAACCATGAAAATTAAGCTTTGCTTCCATTTAGAGAGAATAACTTATTTAGATTGAACCAATTTTCAATACGGCTCTCTTTATAACAAACAGAAATATACATCAGCAAATACAAAGACAACAATAACATATCAATATACAAATAATATACACATTCATTAACTTAATAGTAAAAATAATGCAATCTATTGGAAATTTATCAGTTTATAAACATTTCTGAATTCAAAAACAGTTTCAAGTTTTTGATTGCATTCGGTTGAGAGTTCATACGTTTAGTCCATAAAAAGAGAAGCTTGTTTTATATATTTCCGTGTTTGGTATTGCCTGATGATGGAAATCTGGTATTGTATGATTCATTATCTTTTGCAGAAACAAGTAGATTTGATAATAATAACAATAATAATAATAACGGGTGATGATATGTTTGCATGCAAACACAAGTCACCCAAACCAGATTCCATACTCCACTGCTCTTTAAAAAATGCTGTGTTGTATATTTACCACAAATGATTGTAATTATTTGTTCTGAAATATTTTTTTATTCCTCATATAAGAATTAGTTTCTTTAGCTCATTATGTTCGTCTATCAGTGCTATTAGTGCTTTGATTCACAGGTCAAAAATAATCTGGATTGCATCAAAAAGTTGCGTCATAATGTTTACGTTATTGATTCATCGTGAAACCAATATTCCTAGCTAAATATGTGTATTTATTGATACTTTAACATGAAATAAAGTATGGGGTGTGACCTTGACCTTTGACCTTAATAGAAAAAAGAAGGGAAGCGGGGAATGTGTCAAAGAGACAACGACCCAAAGGGGAGTAATAAACCCCATTTTGAAGGTCCCGCCTTCCTGAACATTTTATATGTTGAATGTCTTTTTGTATCTTCAATGATATTTGCGCTGTAAGCAAAAAACCGAAATTCGGACAAAGAAATGGGTTTTTGGTCCATAGGCCCAAAACGGTTGGTCCAATAATTTTGGACCCATTTAACAAACATAGATCTCAACAAGACACACATTTTCCCAGTTACATTTAATCAGTTATCTATTATGGTTTCTGAGATAATCCAATTAAAAGTCTGAGGTCAAAGTTCAAAGTGACCAATGACCTTTGACCTTTGCATTTTTAAATGTAACACATATCACTTATGTTGAATGGGAAAGGTCCAAGGTTTCTATCCCTTACCGTTTCCGAGAAAAAAATAGATATGAAGAAATTTTTAAGGGGCATAACTCATGAACGGTTCATCATAGAGTTTCAGTGCAAATGTAACAAAGGTCCGTCAGGACCTAATAAACATTTTTGCCATTACATATTATCAGCTATTTGTTACACTTTTCGAGATAATCCAATCACAAGGTTTGAGGTCAAAGTTCAAAGTGATCAATGACGGTGGTCATTTTTGAAATTCCTTCTTGAACATCTTGGGGTAGTTGTCCACAATGGTGCCAAGTTTCAATCTCCGAGATATTGTTTGGACAAAGTTCATAAAATTCATTGGAGAAAAATAATAATGAAAAATAACTAGTATTAATTGTGTTTGGATGCAAACACAAGAAGTCTCCCAAACGAACTCCCATATCAGAATTCAAAGGCTTTAGATGGGATCCACAGATTTAAAACAACCTTCCTGTCAAATTTCATGCAATTCTGAGCACTTAGAATTTTCCGTTTTTTTACCGTTTCCATGGCAACAGTCAACATTTTGAAGTCTTGGAGACCGGAACCCAATTCTACACTTGCTAGGTAACCTTCCTGTTCAATTTCATCCAATTCTAAGCACTTTGATTTGCCCAACCTTTTAAACGTTTCCATAGCAACGGTCGCCATTTTGAAGTCTTGGACACCGAAACCAAATTCTCCACTTGTAAGGCAACCTTCCTGTAGAATTTCATCAAATTCTGAGCACTTTTATTTTCCCACCTTTTTTACCATGTCCATGGCATCAGTCGCTATCTTGAAGTCTTGAAGACCAGAAGTCAATTCTACACATGTAAGGCAACGTTCTCATAAAATATCATCCAATTCTGAGCACATTGATTTTCCCACCTTTTTTACCATTGCCATGGCACCGGCCACCATTTTGAGGTCTTGGACACCAGAAGTCAATTCGACACATGCAAGGCAACCTTCCTTTAAAATTTCATCTAAATCTGAGCACATTGAATTTCCCGCCTTTTTTACCATTTCCATGGCACCAGTTGTCATTTTGAAGTCTTGGAGACCAGAAGTAAATTCTACACATGTAAGGCAACCTACCTATAAATTCATCCAATTGTGAGCACTTTGATTTTCCCGCCTTTTTTAGCATTTCCATGGCACCGGTAGTCATTTTGAAGTCTTGGAGACCAGAAGTCAATTTTACACATGTAAGGCAACCTACCTATAAAATTTCATCCAATTCTGAGCACTTTGATTTTCCCGCCTTTTTTATCATTTCCTTGGCACCGGTAGTCATTTTGAAGTCTTGGAGTCCAGAAGTCAATTCTACACATGTTAGGCAACCTACCTGTAAAGTTTCATTCAATTCTGAGCACTTTGATTTTCCCGCCTTTTTTACCATTTCCATGGCACCGGTAGTCATTTTGAAGTCTTGGAGACCAGAAGTCAATTCTACACATGTAAGGCAACCTACCTGTAAAATTTCATCCAATTCTGAGCACTTTGGTTTTCCCGCCTTTTTTCCCATTTCCATGGCACCGGTCGCTATTTTGAAGTCTTGGAGACCAGAAGTCACTTCTCCACATGTAAGGCAACCTACCTATAAAATTTCATCAATTCTGAGCACTTTGATTTTCCCGCCTTTTTTACCATTTCCATGGCACCGGTAGTCATTTTGAAGTCTTGGAGACCAGAAGTCAATTCTACACATGTAAGGCAACCTACCTGTAAAATTTCATCAAATTCTGAGCACTTTGGTTTTCCCGCCTTTTTTCCCATTTCCATGGCACTGGTTGCTATTTTGATGTCTTGGAGACCAGAAGTCACTTCTACACATGTAAGGCAACCTACCTATAAAATTTCATCAAATTCTGAGCACTTTGATTTTCCCGCCTTTTTTACCATTTCCATGGCACCGGTAGTCATTTTGAAGTCTTGGAGACCAGAAGTCAATTCTACACATGTAAGGCAACCTACCTGTAAAATTTCATCAAATTCTGAGTACTTTGATTTTCCCGCTTTTTTTTACCATTTCCATGGCACCGGTAGTCATTGTGATGTCTTAGAGACCAGAAGTCAATTCTACACATGTAAGTCAACCTACCTGTAAAATTTCATCCAATTCTGAGAACTTTGGTTTTCCCGCCTTTTTGACCATTTCCATGGCACCGGTAGTCATTTTGAAAATTCCAAGACTGGAATGCACATCTTGGGATGGGGTTCTATCATCATGTTTGGTTAAGATTGGATCAGTGGTGTCCGAGAAAACTGATGGACATAGTTGAGACGGAAAACGGAAGAAAAAGAATAATAACAAGTTATAACTGTGTTCGCAAGCGAAACAAAAGTCTCCCAAACGAACTCCCATATCGGATTCCTGGGCATTATGAAACCCCCTTAAAAAAAGATTATCAGGGGTTCCCCTTATAATTTGCTTTATACATATAGTTGAAATCGAAACATAACACACAGCATAAAACACGTTTTTCTCAAAATTAAAGCTTTCTGGTTTGGTTTCCATGGCAACCAAATGCTCCAGTATCCATTACAACCAATTTTAAACCTGGTTCCAAAAAAAAAAAAAAAATTGGGCAGGGGTTCCCCTTATAACCTAAAAATAATACATATAGCTGTAATGAAAATACAAATATCTATAATAAATATGTTTTCTCAAAATTTCAACTTGTTTGAATGGTTTCCATGTATTTCAAAAATTGTAGCTTTCTGGTTTGGTTTCTATGGTAACCAAATGTTCCATTATCCATTACAACCAATTTTATACCTAATTCCAAAAAAAATTTGGGCAGGGGTTCCCCTTATAACCTAAAAAATATACATATAGCTGTAATGAAAATACAATTGTCAATAATAATTACGTATTCTCAAATTTTCAACTTTTTTTAATGGTTTCCATGACAACGGGATTAATTTTTGAATTTCTAATCCCGTGGAACCCTTTCTTAAATGAATCACATCTTCCCTATGATGTTTCGTGGAGTTACAGTAAATAGTTTTTAAGATACAGTAAAAAAATTGTGAAAAAAAATTCTAAATTTCATTTTCCAATAGGGTTAACATGGAGGACCCCACCCCTCTTTGAACCCCCAAATGTACCCTTAATAAACCCCCTTTTGAAAAATTTTTGCATGTTGCACAACTAGATATATGGGGCTAACATCCTACAAAGTTTGAAAGCTGTAGGTGAAATAGTCTCTGAGATCTGGTTCGGACAAGTTCATCCGGACGAGAAGAAAGAAAGAAGAATAATAACTAGATTTGCAATTGCAAGCAATAGCTGATGTCGCCCCTGAGAGCCAATTCGATGATTCCATTTTGTTCGCAGTGTCATAATCTACCTAGAAATCAATTATTCGTTGAAAATCCATTAATCATCCAGATCTGAGTACTTTGATTTTCCCGCCTTTTTTGCCGTTTCCATTGCAACAGGTGCCATATTGAAGTCTTGGACATCGGAAACCTTTCCCCCCATGTCCTATGCAGTCTTTCTGTAAAATTTCATCCAATTCTGAGCACTTTGATTTTCCCGCCTTTTTGCCGTTTCCATGGTAACTGGTGCCATATTGAAGTCTTGGACATAGGAAAACCTTTCCCCCATGTCCGAAGCAACCTTTCTGTAAATTGTCATCCAATTTTGAGAACTCTGATTTTCCCGCCTTTTTTGCCATTTCCATGGCAACCGGTGCCATATTGAAGTCTTGGACATCAGAAACATTTCCCCATGTCCTAAGCAACCTTTCTGTAAATTTTCATTCAATTCTGAGCCATTTGATTTTCCCGCCTTTTTTGCCGTTTCCATGGCAACCGGTGCCATTTTGAAAATTTTTGGTGGTGCATGCACATCTTGTAATGGTGGTCCTACTTTGTGCCAAGTATGAATGAATTCTGTCAAGGCATCTTAGAGATTTTATGATTTTCATTGAAATCCGAAAAATTTCAAATGTTGACGTAACTTTGCCGCCATCTTGAATATGGTAGCCATTTTGAAAAATTTTTTTTGGGAAGGTGCAACTTCATAAGGTGATCCAACTTTGTACCAAATATGAATGAACTCTGTCCAGGCATCATTGAGAACTGGCGTGGACAAAAAGAGGTGGAAGAAAGAAACAATAATAATGAATAATAAAGAAACGGACAAAGAACAATATGTCGTCCCGATTACGTCAGGGACGACATAATAAGAAACGCAACAAAAACAATAAGTCTCCCAACTGCGTTTGGGAGACTTTATAATAACAAGTAATAACTGTGTTCGCAAAGCGAAACACAAAAGTCGCCAAAACCGCCCATGGATCGCCATCCTTACAAATTTTTTTTATTCCAAAAATATGTTCTACACTTCATACACAACTTCATGAGATTTCGAGCACTTTTAATTTTCCCGCCTTTTTTTCAGTTTCCATGGCAACAGCCGTCATTTTGAAAATTTTCAACCTCAAAATATGTTCTACACTTCCTACCCAGCCTTCCTATAAAATTTCATGAAATTTAGAGCACTTTGTATTTTCCCGTTTTTTTTCAGTTTCCATGGCAACGGCGGCCATTTTGAAAATTCCAAGACCTCACTGCACATCTTGGGATGGGGTTCCATCTTCCTGTAAAGTTTGGTTAAGATTGGACCAATAGTATTTGAGAATTTGGTGGGACAAGTTCAGGGCGGAAGAAAAAGAGGAAGAATAATAATAACTTGGGTTCCTGTGTTTGGATACAAACATAAAAGTCTCCCAAACCTCCCATGGACACAGGAGATGGCTTTTTTGAGTTCAGCACAACCTTGACAACCCATCTTTGAAATTTCATCCAATTAGGAGCACTTTTAATTTTCCCGCCTTTTTTCAGTTTCCATGGCAACGGTGGCCATTTTGAAATGTTTTGGCCTAAAAATGTGTTTAACTATTTGTATACATCCTTCCTGTGAAGTTTCGTTCAATTTAGAGCACTTTTAATTTTCCCGCCTTTTTTCCGTTTCCATGGCAACGGCAGCCATTTTGAAAATTTCAAGACCCAAGTGCACCCCGCGGGAAGAGTATCCATCATCCTGTGAAGTTTCATAAGGATCAGACCAATATTCTTCGAGAAAACTTTAGGACAAGTTCAGTGGCGAAGAAGAGGGAAGAATAAAAACAGCTGAGTAAAAACAATAAGTCTCCCCAAACTACGTTTGGGAGACTTAATAATAATAATAAGAAACGGAGCAAAAACAATAAGTCGCAAAACTTCGTTTGGGCGACTTAATAATAAAAAGAAACACAGTAAAAACAATAAGTCTCCTCAAACTTCGTTTGGGAGACTTAATAAGAAACAGAGTAAACACAATAAAAGATAAAAGATAAGTATTTGATAATAATAATAATAATAATAATAATAAAAGCTTTATTTAAAGAGGGTAAAACCAATCTACCACAAGGCCCTCATAAACATATTTACAATACAATCGTTAAAATAATATACAAAGAATAATTAGCATGTTATACAAATACAATAACATATACATCAAAATTAAGGAAGGAATCAAAAATACACTGACTTGTACATTCTCTTAAATTCAAGAACAGATCCCGCTGTTTGAACATTTACCGATAAACCATTCCAACATTTAGGACCACTGTATGAAAAACTTGATTTGAATAGTTCTGTCCTAGTGTTTGGAAGTAATAAAGTTTCTTTTGATTTAGATCTTGTATCGTAAGATGTAGAAATATTTTTGAGTGGTCTTAGGAGATTTTGAATATATAATGGAGCTAAATTATTTAATGACTTGTATATTAAAAGATATTTCTGATAATCAATTCTTTTGTCAAATTCAGCAATGTGAGTTTCTTTGAACAATTCTGAAGATGGTTTTTCAAAATTGTATTCATCAAGTATGATCCTTGCCGCTCTCTTTTGCAATTTTATAATGTTATTTTTTAAAGATTTACTTCAATTTCCCCATATTATGCAGCAAAAATCAAAATGTGGTAGAATATATGCATTATAAAATAAAATTCTGGTATCAAAATTCAGATATTTTTTTATGCGTCTCAAGAGAGCTAGTAACGCATTTACTTTTGAAACAATATGACTGATATGAAAAGACCATGTTTATGAATTATCTAAAAATACACCAAGAAGTTTTTCAGATGAAGTTTGTGACAAAGAAATGCAATTTATGCTTAGTTCAAGATTATTATCTATTGTAGAAAGCTTTTGTTTTGAGGCTATACACATGCAGTGAGTTTTTGATCATAAACCCAGGCGAGCTAAACCGGCTCATGTGAGCCTCTAGATAATAAATCGCCATATAGTAACTCGCCGCGGCGAGATAACCTGTTTGCTCACTCACCATGGCGAGATTATAACTCGCCGCGGCGAGATAGTAACTCGCCACGGCACGATAGTAACTCGCCGCGGCGAGATAGCCTTTTTTGTTTACTCGCCGCAGCGAGATAACCTTTTGTCTACTCGCCGTGGCGAGATAGTAACTCGCCACGGTAAGATAGTAACTCGCCGCGACGAGATAGCCTTTTTTATTAACTCGCCGTGGCGAGATAGTAACTCGCCACGGCGAGATAACTTTTATTTGTTAACTCGCCGCGGCGAGATAACCTTTTTTGTTAACTCGCCGCGGCGAGATAACATTTTCTGTTATCTCGCCGCGGCGAGATAACCTTTTTTTGTTAACTCGCCGTGGCGAGATAATAACTCGCCACGTCGAGATAAATTTTTTATGCATGTCCCTTATACGCTTCCGTAGTTAAGACACTGATGGTGGACAGTAAATATTAGCTTAGACCAAGTTGATTACGAAGGAGTATAGCAGTAGACAATATTTTCGACTACCATGTCTCTCCCGGTGTAAAGACAACTTTTTAGTCAATAAAACGTGTACAAGTTGCTTTTGTTTGAAAACATCATATGTATAGTAACTGAATTTCAAACAAACAAACAAAAAAATAACAAAAAAAAAAAACAAAAACAAAACAAAAACAAAAAACAAAAACAAAACAAAACATAACAAAACGAAAAAAAGAAAAAAAGTTCAAGTAATGGTATAAACATCGCTTGAGTTCATTCAGTCGCTCGTTACTAGTCGTAATCACATATAAAAAAATGGCTGTGTGATTTTTTGCTTCCAATATCTGTTTAATTTATATTCAACTGATAGTTCTAAATTTTGCCAAAATAAAACATTGCAGGTCCACTGTTTCATTTAGATTGAATAATCTCTATGCTTAAAACAAAGACTACGAATTTTTTTTATTACTTGTAATGTGACGTACATGTTAAAAATCACTGAAAATGTCTTTTGGTAGTTCCTTTTTTCACGTCCAACACAAAAAACATCAGTAAGTTGTAGGACAGTATCATGTCATTAATATTAGGAAATGGGACAAGCCATAAGAAATATGATTTCAATTGGCAATTATCGTCGCCTTTCGGTCGAATTAATCCTCCAACGAAATCAAAACGATGGTCTTTTGATGTTTTATACTGAAACTAATTTCCATTACATTTTCCTTAATTAGAATGAAAATTGATATAAAACAAGGTTAAACAGTGTATTCCAAGGAAAAGATATATGCCAATGGGATTGGATAAATAAAAAAGATTCTTATTTGAATGTATCTTTCATGTTAGTACTTCAAACAAGATTGATTGATTGATTGAATATTGTTTAACGTCTACTCAGCAATATTTCAGCTATATCAAGACGAGAACAAGTTTGTTGATAAATAATCACTTTGGGGTATGGAAAGGGCCATGGGACGGGAAATTCTGACTGCCACTGGAAAAGAAGGGTGAAATCGTCAAGGGCGGGGAATTTAGCCTTGTAGCCGATCACCTACGGACCACCCCAAAAAGAGCTTGCAACAAGGGTTCTTTAACGTGCAGGAAGCGTGGCATTTCTCCCAACACGTGGACCTGAGTTTACATCCCATCCGAAAGATGGGTTGTGTATTTATTAATCCCGCACAACCACGGAATGGGTCCTATTTCTATATCCCGGGACCCTCGGGGTCAGCCTCCGTTTAGGAGGGGTCACACCCCGCAAGCCGGAGACACTGGGTCCTATTTCTATATCCCGGGGTTCCCTCGGGGTCCTCTGTTAGGATGGCTCATACTCCAAGCTCAGAGGATGCTGCGGGCCTATTCTTCAGCCGGGACCGCGCACGGCGGCTTCAAACAAGATGGTCTCTAGCTAAAGTAAACATGCTCCCCTTAACCCACCTTTCAAAATTACATATTGTCATTTTTCTCTCCTTTCAAAATTGTAGTCTACCTATATTTGTTTTCATTCGCATGTTTTTTATACTATAGGAATACGGGACAGAGAAAGGGGAAGTTTGGGTACCTGAAAACCGGTATATCCCTATCGCTGGCTTTTGCTAGTGTGGGTACCAAGTCCGGATGTCCCGAGTTTCTATCCTTATTTAAGCTCGTCTTGTGCCTTATTTGTGTTTTTCCTCTGTAGTTCCCTGGCAAGTTGTAGCAGGTTATTATAATTTTCAGCAATAGGGTCTGTAAGTCTCGTTTCATTTTGGAACTTCCGGGACCAAAACTTGTACCCGGAAGTTGGATTTTAAACAAAAACAAATGACGTTTAAAGCAGAAAATTTGAACGTCATAATCCTGCAACGTCATATTTTGGCGGGAAACATTTTCAAACTGCAATTTTATCGTGATTTCTCGGTGTTACATGACGAGACTTACAGACTCTATTGGAGATGTTTCCTTTACCCTTTTTACTTGTTGTGATTAAGGTTAAATTGTACATGCTATGGACAGTTAATATGATTATAGCGACCATTGTGATGCGATATAATAACAGGTTATCAAAGAATTCTTTTAGGAATAAATATGCCATTAAATTTTATATCTCATAAAAATAAGTGACAAGGACATAAATGAGCTTCAGAATAATGCCATTTTTGTAACATTTTAAGAGTTCCAGTCTGATGATGTCAGACTAGCTATTACCACATGGAGGAAATAAAGTGATAAAATTTCAATGACATATTAAATCTATTTTAATTTTACGAAAGGATATGGAGTAAATGAACATGAGACATAACAGATATGTTAACTCCAACTGCAATAAGTTTAATGAGCTATATGGCCATTTAGGAAATTTATACCTGATGAGAAGCACTAGAACCCAAACAAAGCATATGTTGCCATTCTCTGGGAAAAATGCTCGTGTCGGTTCCTCAACCAAAATAGTTCTTGGTAAAGTGAAAGAGTCGTTTTAATGAAAATAGGGGCATACTAACGTAGGAAAGGCCTGTTATCTGAGGGCTTTGTAATAACCAATTTATGCATTTGTGTTGGATGTTTGTTGTTTTTATGTATCTTACGTCTCCTATAAAACTATTTTAAGAGAAAATTGACGCAATTCAGGAGAAAAAGGCCAAATTCTTTTGACTTATGCAGAATAGAAATGTGATTTTTATGTTCGAAAAGGTCATATATTATTTTATATTTAAAAGTAACAAGAAAATCACCATTTCAAGTAGAATGATAAGACTTTGTTTTTCAGGTAAAAGGTTCAAGACATATACGAGACATACTCTGTAATTGTAGCAACATACAGTGTTTTTTAAACAGTTATAGAAAAAACAAAGCTACATTTTTGTCATCAGAGCATATTTTTAATGGAAGTGATCAAAATAAATAATCTTAAATTTTAAAGTTTTTTAAGATCTTATTCCAGGCGTGTCTCTGTTCAACAACTGTGCCTTCTCTGTACAGCTGAAAACAACGACTTGCCTTAAGACGGTCTTTACATATTTAGGTTCTTATTGAGTTTAAAACAATGACTTCAAGAAAGTCTTTGTAAACTTAACTTTCAATATAAAGCATAAAACATTGACTAGCCTGTAGCCTATCTTTTTGTACTGCACTTCCTTTATGAAAACCATGACTTACCTTAAGTTAGTCTGTATTTAATGAACTTCGATTATTAAGCTGAGACAATGACTTACCAAAGTCAGTCTGCATATGCTGAGCTTCCTGTATACACTATCAAGTTAAGTTTGTATATATAAACGATTATCAAAACTTGCTTTTTTATGTAAATTAACTGTAATGTCCCTTAATTTGTACGACAGATCGACATTTTTTCGGATACACTGTTGCTTCCATTACATTGTTATTTGACAATTATTTGACTGATGGACCATTATGAAAAATTCGTGACAGTTCTTGATTTAAGGAAGATAACCTTCAAGCTCTGTACAAACAAAAAAGGCAAAACGATTTCAGAAGGGAAAATAATTAAATTGACGCTTTAGACCTATCTTATTATTCAGTATAGCAAACTCAAAATTGTAATGTGTTTAACTTGTCACATTTAGTTTTGCTTTTCATCACTTTTTGTACAGATACTAGTCCTTACTGTTTCGTCAAAATATGAAATATATCTATTATTAAAGATTCTTTTTTCACTTGGTACTGATCATTTCTTTTAACTGTCTACGACATTTCAATAGCAGTTAATGTTGAGTTACTACCTGTCACTATCGCAATGGAAGGGGATGTTTGGCATATCATTAAACCAGTTTAATTCACCATTTCTTTCGAAATGCCTGTACCAAGTCAGGACCATCGCGGTCGACAGTTTTCCCGTGGTTTCCACCTGATTTGCCTTTTTGTCTCACGGACTTCGGCTCTTGACAACTCTGTTCGGTAATTTTGTTATAACCCCCATTATCTAAGAATGTTCTGATAATTTTTTTTCATAGAGAGACAGACAAGCTTCCTGTCAGTTTGTGATAGAGTGTAATTCTCATTACAATTTCCCATGTGAAGACTAGTCCAAGGTAATCGAATAACTACTAAATGACTGGTTAAAATATATTAACTCGATGTTTTGCATTAACTTGAAATTAAATATAATTAATTTGTTATAGGTAGTATAGTATAGTATAGTCCATTTGATTTCTATAAATCTAGAAAAAAAGTTTTGAAATTTCATTTCACAAAATTTAAGCAGAAAATGTCAAATCCAAAATAAAAAATATAACCTCATTTTGGGAGAATACCCCAACTGAGGTATTACATCACAATTGGGCGATTGTCTCGGACCTTTGTAACGGGAAGGGAGGTACTAATATATTAATTCAATTTTTTCTGTCATTTAATTTCATTAGAAATTGAAAAAAGAAGATTGAAGGTTTTCCATGTACTTCTCAGTATTGATGAACATAACCTGAATAACCAGTATACGTCTGACATGTAAATTATCATGTCATATGTTTGATTTATGTTTACATCAATGCACATGGTTGTCTGTTTTTGTTTATACAAGACGTTTGTATAACTTCGGTATTTAGTTATTTGTTACATCAATCGAACTCGCCTCTTCAGTTTTTTTCAGCTTTAGGACATCTTATGGGTAACCTTTTAAATTACGGATAAATAATTATAAAATTTGCTGCTAAAGTTCCTATATATAATATAAAGATATTTGTCAACAGAATTAAGAAAAAATTCGTAAAATGAATTTATAAGATTTTTTTTTTCTGGAAATTTTTAGAAATCCATTGGACTGTATTTTGTACACTTCCAGTTTTCTTTAAGCAGACATGTTATTTATATGTTGTGAAATATATTTTATGTTGTGAAATATATTTTAAGTAGTATTCCAGCAAAGAGTCAGGCAGTTGGCGGCACATCATAAATTTAGATTTCTGAATTTTTGGCTTAGGTGTATTCATTTGGTAATAAATACACATCCCAAAAATTTTTTCATTCGAACATGTTTTAAGTCTCGAGATAATTTTTGACTGGTTATATAGAGAAAAAAAATGGCGGGAAAATTTTCCCGTTCTTTTCACTGTACAATGTTACTAACTTTTGGACGCTGATAACACAGAACTATTATCTGCCAAAATAACGTTTTCTTGGTGAGTTTGATTAAAACCAAACTTCAAAAGTTTGCGTTTTTTCCTTAATGTACCACTGCACCAAAGCACTTTGCCTGTTTCTTCGAAGGACTGTTTCTAATACATTTATACAACAAGTAATTCTGCCCGACTCGCTTAAGTTAAAAAAATCTATGTTGAATTTTCCTTTAACTATCTGGCTTGTTTGATACTACTATCTTTACTTCGGACATATGATTTCTCACATGACAAGAAATGCATGCATTGCACGATACTATGAAAATCCAACACCGATGATAGTGCAAGATCAGAAATCTCAGACACATGAGGGTAAGATTCAATATTTCTCTACAGAGGTTTCGCCGAAGTAGGATAATTGAAATCTTACCCGAGGGTGGCTGAGATTTCCAAATCTGGCAATGTCAACGGTGTTCGATTATTTTTCTCACTTTTGTAAATAAAAACGTCTTTCAGCGCCCTCATGTTGTCATAACCATCCGCCATTACTAAGCGACTCACCATGACGTCATAGTATGCACGAGGCTGTCTCACATGAGTTGGTGAGAGACAGAAAAATCTGACACTGCTAAAAATAAGAACCGACCTGTCTAAAAAGTGAGAAACTCTGTTTCTCTGTCGACGTGCTCGATCTCATTTCAGAGAAGTGAATGTGATTCTTCCCGGGGTTGTATTTTCCAATACATAGGCAAACGAATACCGAAACAAAAAGGAGGACGGAGGAAATTCCAAAATCAAATAATCCAAAAACACTGGAATTCATATCCAACATGAGTTGAGGCACACGACAAAGACAAAACAAATAAAATAGCTGGTGCTTTAGTTTTACGGCATTCTTGTTCATTTTTGTTTATCTTTGTCATTTTGTCTCAATTTGTATTAAAACTGAATTGCAGTGTTTTTTCAGATTTATTAATATTGGAATGTTCCTCTTTGCTGCAGAGTTCGTTTGCCGATGTATATCTAAGATCTGTTACTGACTATGATATTTAGCCATCAAAGAGACGAAAATCACCTACAGACGGAGTTTTTCATGATAAATGCATATGAATTAGCTCTAATTTACTGTCATCTAGGTGTTAAATTATCACAATCTCTAAAATTAGCAAATACATCAAATGAAAGTTTTTTAAAATTTATTTCGACTAGGAGGATCCAAACCGAATCAAACTCTAAGTACAAAAATTATCTACAAGTAAATGTTGATCCTCCCCATCGATGTAAAAATGAAAGAGCTGTAGAAAAAAAGGTGTTAGGTGTGAATGTCTTTGAAGTATTGACATTGTTATGTATTGCAGAGTGGAAATCATTTCGCTTCTAGTACACTACTTGGTCTCAAATCCTTTCCTTATGAAATTTGGACATTTCGATGAATGTAAAGATTCCACATGATAATTAGATTTCAAAAGAAAACCCGAATAAAATATTTCGATTCAAAGATTTTTACTTGAAAGCATAAAAATAGGGATAAAAGTTACCTAGAAGGAGAAGTCATCCTCAGATTTTTCGGCAGTACACTGTTATGAAGAAATGTGGTGGTCATGCTGGTCTAAACAAAATGCTATTGCACATATATATGCATAAAACAAGAAAAAGGTATCTGCTGTAAGCGACTTTTTTTTCCTCTCTGAGGAAGACTCAAATCATATTGAAAACACAATACTGCTTTTCGCCGAACTTTCGGACTGCACTGTGCATACTGAAATTGTTACCTCTGAAATCTTTTCCCTTAAAGGAATATTAGCTGTAATTATTGGAATATGTCCATCAAAATAAAGGTAAGTAACATTGCTTTAATATTTTACATGTGTATTCTTTGTATGTATGAACATTTAATTGGTACCAGAATATTTGAGCTCATATATGTAACCTTGACCAAGGCTTCAGACAAACTTTTTGGTAAGAAAAAATACACTTATGATTCGATATATCATTTGAATCCCAGGTGATAGTACGCTCCTATTTTTAATGTGTATTTTCTGAAGCAAGACCTTTCAGTTGGAAACAAATTGTCTAACATATGTTTATTACTTTAATTATGTTTGCAATAGACGTCCTATTACGGGGAAATAATCCAATTGCTACCATATGAATCCGATGAAAGTCTGCAGATACAAAGTTTACAGCAAATTTGGTATTTATGTTATTTGAATGTTAGAAAAGTTTATCGATTAGAGTCTTCCTTAAAAAAAAACAATAACAAATGTATTTTGATAGTAAGTGCTACCTATTGACTAAGTTACTGTAAATTTACTTTCTGTGTATGGGTGTATTGAAGGATGCAACATTTTAGGAAACAGCCGCTTTACATTGAAAATCCTACTAGGATACAGTAGAAAGGAGCACAGTAACAATAACTCTGTTTTCACCTTTTCTTTCAAATAGTAAAATCTTATCTAATACTTAAGCAAGTCTTGCTGCCTGGGAAAGAGGTGATTAGTGACGGTTATGATGGCAGTATTTCTGAAATATGATGTACATGTTTAATGAACTCTGTCGACTCATTTAATCTCCAAACTTCTTTTCTTATTGGTAAGTGATCCTTTGATGTGAAATTATTGGCTTCTAAACAAAGTGTCTTGAAATGGGATATATATTTTTTCTAAATGAAATTTTTCGAAATGAAATTTAACCTAGCTATTTGTTTGATAATGCAGGAGAACGGGCATCAATTATTGGTCTGATGGCTGTAACACATACATGTAGAGTTAGCATCTTTTTAAATAAAACTTGTCATATTGTTGGATATTTAAAAGAAAACTTTTCTACTGAGTTGGATGAAAATATCTAAAAAAGGTGAAAGTGACCAGAAATGATCACAATTTAATACCATAATGGCTATAATTTGAACTAACCAATGACAGTATCATAACCGAAAATCCCCCACCCCACAATTTTTGGAACTGCAACTAATTCATGGTTTTGAGTTTGGGAAATTTTCCAAATATGACACAATTTGATAAAAAAAACTCTGAAATACATAAAAAAATATTGAAAATGTTTTATAATGTATTAATCAAAAACAGTTGTTCATGTCGGACAATTTATCAACTTGTCAATTCCGAAGGAAAAACATTGAAAATGAAATATATTTCCAATGTCTAGCTATATACATGGTTATGAAAACTAGGATAAACACTGCAGAATGAGTTACGAAGTGACGTGGCACTTGAAAATTATCAAAACAGATAACACAAAGTGTGATATTTGTCCAGATATTTCATAAATATAATCAAAGTAAAACAAATGTTAAAACTAGAATACTAACAAACCCAGGAGGAGGGCCCTGTCACCATGTGTGCCCTAAGAACCTGTTTGAAGAATTTCATGAAAATACTACATGCACATCACAAATAACAAAATACCCAAGTAACTGTTAATATAGTTTCTGTATTAGTCATTTCGTTATGTTATGTCTCTTCGATGCAGATAAAATCAAAAACATTTGCAAGACCATTAAGCGAAAAATAGTACACTGTAATTGAGAACAAACAACCGAAAGACCTAAATGAAAAGCCAAATTCATCTAAGGACACGCAAGAGGGAGATACTCCTTTAAAAACCCTTTCTTAACATTAGATACTGCAAGTTGCCACGTAAAATCGTTCTATAGTCAGCACCGAAGTACTGACTACTGGGTAAAATAACTAAAAACCAAAGTTTCTGTCAATTTGGTTTCTGCATATGCGCATTTCGACAACTTATGTCTCTTCAGTGCAGATAAAATCTAAACGTTTGGAAAATCATCAACTCAAAGATATTTAAACTGATAGAGAACAAATAACCAGTATGATCTAAAGGTAAAGCCAAAACCAGCTAAGGACAGAGCTTTGCATGAGGGAGATACTCTTTCGGGTCAGCACCGAAGTACTGACTACGGAGCTGGTGAAAACCTACTGAAGGCATCGACCCAGTGGTAACAAATAACTAAGTACCGAAGTTACTGTCAATTTAGTTTCTGCATATTAGCATTTCGACTACTTATGTCTCTTCAGTGCAGATAAAATCTAAAGGTTTGGAAGAAATCAACCCAATATGATCTAAAAGTAAAGCCAGAATCAGCTAAGGACTGAGCTTTGCATGAATAAGATACTCCTTAGTTTTCAGCAAAATTTACAAAAAATTAGATTTTGCAAGGTTCCAAATGAAATCGGCTTTCGGGTCAGCACCGAAGTACTGACTACTGGGCTGGTGAATACCCTCGGCGACAGTCCACCAGCAGAGACATCGACCCAGTGGTTACAAATGATGACTAACAACTACAAGTTTTGTTCCAGTTCAGATAACACTTTAGGAGAATTTGAGTACAATACCCTATCGAAATCTGTCTTTTGTAGTATAAAAACAAAGGTATTCTAAAAATATGTATTTTTTCATATGAAACTAATTATTTTACCAAGAAATAAGTTTCTGACTGTTAATAAAATGGAAAGGGACCTTCCTTTCATCATGTCTAACACTGTTAATTAAATGTATAATAATCTGTGAGAGCTTTCTCAATTTATCAAACGACAGAGTTAATTGTCAAAATTCCTTTTTTTCATATAAAAACTAGTTTTTCACTAAAAATGTTTTCGTATTTTCTTCAAATTGAAAAGACCTTCCATGATCATGCCTTACACTATACTTGTGATATAAATCTGTGAAGGCAATCTCAAGATATCATATGAAACATAGATTATTTCAAAATATGCATGTTTCATATAAAAACTTAAGTTTTTCCTCCAGAAAGTATTTTCCTTTTTTTTCTGCAACTCGAAAGGAACCTTCCTTTGATAGACTCCAATACTGTGTATAAAATGTATCAACATCTACTATGGCAATCTCAAGTTTTCATACGACATTCAGCTTATTCTCAAAATATGCATTTTTTTTTAAATATAAAAATTTAGTTTTCCCCCCAAAATTGTTTTCCGATAATGATTTTACTCAAAAATAAAAGTGTCATTTTTTTGTGTCCAATACTGTGAATATAAATTATTGGAAATCTATGAAGCGAATTCAAATTATAATATGACCTATGCATTTTTTTTTCATATAAGAACTGAGTTTTCAACCCGAAAATTCTTTTCCTATTTTCTGTTTAAGAAAAGGGAGATTGCTTTGGTCAAGTCAAACCTGGAGTATCAAAATAATCAAAATTTGTATGCATGGCACGCGATAATCGCAAAAATGCGGTATATTAAGTATTTCGAACGAAGATTAGGATTTTTCGGTTGAAATCCCAGGTATACCGCACGTAAACTAGGAGTTTCCGATAGGTACATATTGTATTTCGCCCAAAATCCTAGTTTCCGATCGAAATTAAACGGAAACTAGGGTTTTCAAAGTTATTAAAAGTAAGATTTTTAGTCTGTGGTTTAAACTAACTCTTTAAAATTCTTTTAAAACTTTAACTTCATGATATCCTTTTGAAGGAGTTCGATATCTATCGAAATTAAAAGAAAATCATGAAATTTGGCATAAAATAGGTATGAAAATATTTTAATCAATGGTCAAAATAACAAAAACTCAGTCTTAAAAAAATGATTAAAACATTTAAGTGTTTTAAAAATCTACTTCATAATATTCTTTAATAATTCGCGAAATTAAAAATTTCATAGATTTTAGCACTAAAAAGGTATGACAAGTTAAATAATTTAAATCTGCGATTCAAACTTACTTTTAGAAATGACAAAATCAATGTCAATTTCTTTTGAAAATCTTTAATCTTACTCTTCAAAAATGACCAAAAAAAAACGATGTCAATTTGTTTTGAAAATTTTACTTCATGATATCTTTTCGAAGTTTGATATATTGCGAAATAAAAAAAAATCATGATATTTAGCATAAAATAGGTATGAAAAGTAATTTTTTTAATTCAGCAGTTTAAGCCGACTTTAAAAATGACAAAATAATGCAGTGTTTGAAAACTTTACATCATATCGAAAAGGAATACAAATATGACAGATGAAAGCCCGATCGCTAATTTAATATAATATTAATGGTTTTACATAATTGATCGATTACCTAATCCAAAGTCACAAGGCTGAAAATTGTGGTATCAATAAAAATTGATGCCTAAAAGATTGCATATGAGATTTAAAACCCAATGACTTTTCTTCTCAAAAGATATACCTTTTCTTACGTACTTGGTCACTTGTAAAGCTGGAGGTCACAAAGTCAAACATTCTGGTATGAATTGAAAGGTCTTGCCACAAGAAACACACAAGTTAAATTTGAAAGCAGTATCATTTCTAAATTTAAAGCATATATCCAATGGTAAAATGCAAAGTTCGATGAGGTTCATGAGGTCAAATACTCTTGTAAAATACAAAAGGTCTTACTACAAGAAATACACAAGTGAAGTATTAAAGCTCAATTACTTTCAATTCAAAACATACACTTCAAATGAAACGTTAAAGTTTTTATGTAGTTTGTCAAGGTAAAGTTATAATTTACACTGAAAGGTATTGCAACAGAAAATGCACATTCAAAATGTGAATGTCTTATCAATTAGTATTTAAAAGATCAAGTGCTTAGCTTTCTGTTTTCTTTTCAAAACCCTGTACAATGCTAAAGTCAAGGTTATGAGTTCAAATATTCTGGTTCCATTTCATTATTTTTTTTTAATTTCGATAGATATTCTTTTCAAAACTCTGTACAATGCTGAAGTCAAGGTTATGAGTTCAAATATTCTGGTTCCATTTTATTATTATTTTTTTTTAATTTCGATAGATATCGAACTCTTCAAAAGGATATCATGAAGCCTTACCCACAAATTAAGAATACACATGTACCATGCCAAACCTTAATGTTTTAGCAGGCACAGATAACCGGAAAAACAGACCAAAAGACCTTCTATATGATCAGGACAGATAAAAAAGTCGATTTACCTTTGTTGTCAATGTGAAATGTGTTAAAAATCTATTAGTATTTCTAATCTTGTCTGGTTACATGCATATCAATGATTCATTTAGACCAGCATGAACACCAGATTTGTTCCCAACAAAAAATACGCCGATCAGCTCTTTTTTAAGTTAGTTTCTATTTCAATTAATGCTCTGGGAATCAAAAGTTTTTTCGCCTTTTCTAAATATTTTATTTAAGGATTCCGTTCATTTTGTGATAGAAAAAATTACAGGAGGATTTTTTTAGAAGGAAATGATCCGATTCCTTTAGATTTTCCCCGCAATTACTATGTAAATACTTCAATTTTAGTAAAAGATTATACTGGTATTAACATTGATTTTTATAGGGTGTTGGCATTTTAACTAAAGACATTCTAAATTTCTAAAATCTGTATTGCATGGACACGGGTTATGTATTCCGGTATATGCATGACATCATTATGCTAAACTCCTCACAGGAAGGGATCTTGGTGGAAGCTGTATACTGAGAGTACATAACTTACTTTGTTAGTTGGTAATGGGTCTGGAGCTGGCATGTCAGTTAACTGCTAGTAGTCTCTTGTGATTTCATGTTTATGTTCATATATTTAGTTCTTTCAGTTTCTTTTTTCACAATTGACTCAGTCCTGTTTCCAACTGAATTTTTCTGTTATTACGATTGTTTTTTTTTATTTATCACATTGGCTAAAGGGGGAATGTTTGGGCCAAATAAAACTAGTTTAACCCCGCCGCAGCAGGTTTGCGCCTGTCCTAAGTCAGGAAATTTATTAAGCCTTTGTGTGTCTTGTCTTTTTTCTAGTTAGTTTACTTTATGTCTATGAGTCTAGGATGATGTTTATTTCGCTGAACTTGATTACTCTATTCAGGGGCCGACTGCCGTTGGGTGTGGGGTTTTCTCACCGTTCATTGAAGATCTTATGGTGGCTTTGAGTTGTTATTACTCCCCTTTTGGTCGTTGTCTCTTTGGTCCATTCCCCGTTTCCCTTCTTTTTTCTATATTTTTGTGTTACAAATCTTTCGTTTGAACATGGTCGCAGATTGTTCGACTGACCGATTAATAAGGGATTTTGGATATAGGAGCTTGCTCGTTTATTAAAACCTTATAATCGATTTTGCGAGTGCAATATATTGATAATTAAAAATATGACACAAAATAAATACAAGTTTGACAAGTGTGTTTTTTTTTAAATTAATGTGCTGTAAAATTCTAAATGTAAGAAATAATTAAAGAGTGGAAATATGTGAAATGTCGAGCGTGAATGGTTCAAGAGTTTAAAGTTATTAGTTTACCTGTACAGAAACTGTAGCCTATCACCTCAGTGCTGCGAGTTTGCTCCCCATTTTGTTGACCAGAAATGGGGGCACTTGATTTGCAACCGTACGTGATCAAGCATGCCAGTTATCTGCTCAAGGTAAATGGTTCTCACTTGGTATAGTGGATTCCGCCACCATGATATAGCTGAAATACTTTTGAAAGATGTATTAATGATTCTTTACCGAACCCTTCGGGAAGTTTTGAATTTGATTATTATTCCGTAGTGCGACAGTGCTTTACCAGCAGACTAGGCTCCTTGAGCTAGCCAGCAGTTGAGCAGTGAGCACTCCTTGACCAATCTTTCTAAATTACGTTCTGTCTTTGGCTATTCTTTCCTTTTCAACATTGTGGTCTTGGAGTTAGTGGTCTACCTGTATTGGGTTTTATATGTATGTTTATTATACTATAGGGAAACAGGACAGAGAAAGGGGAGGTTTGGGTACCAATAAACAGGTAAAACCGTACCGTTAGCCGTTGCTATTGCCGTTACCAAGTCCGGCTATCCCGAGTTTCTATCGTTGTCTATGTTTGTCATTTTATTGTTTTTCTTTTGCAGTTCCCTGGTGGACTGTAGCATGTTATTGTAAAGTTCGGCCATTGTAAGTGTTTCCTGTTATCTTCTCTTCATTAATCAAGGACGGTCAATCCTCAAATTTATTATATCAAGGATTTAAAATTAATATCTTTATTTACTAGCATTAGAATATGGATCATACATCTTTTTAAGCCAAAAATAATATTGATAGGTCAGTGTGGCCGTTTTTGAAATTTAAACGCCCGAAATTTTAGCGGGAAACAGAATTTTTCTAGACTTTTCATTCACTTTGCATTTAGAGAATCAACCTTTGAAATGAATGAAAGAATCAAGAATTTCATCAAATTCATCCAAAAGGCGATTGAGAATGTATAAAATTATAATTTGTAAAGAAAGGTGAGGGTTAGTGTGCAAAATTTTCAAATGTATCATGATGGATAAAATTAAAGAATTCCGAAAGTCCGAGACAGTTTCAAAAACCTTAGGAGTCTAAAAAATGTTGAAAACATATTAAATTTCGTTTAAATGGTACGCATTTGATTATTTCGAAAAAATGTGTCAATTCAAGGGCAGACACTTACTGGAATGCACGGAAGCCCGTTAGTGTCACATGGAGCTTTTTTAAAACAACTTTACAAAACACTCCATCTGACATTAACGGGCTTCCGTAGGAATCAATATGGAAAATTGAACAGAGATATTTTTTCGATGTCTGAATATGCACATGTTCATTATAAATCAAGTCATGAGTCATGAAATATCGTGGCACGACAAAAATTTTTAATGTAACAGAAAGTATAGTGTCTACCAAGATATCTTTAATATATATTGTTGAAAATTATAACTTACATCACAATCTTGTGGACCGCTATGGGATTTCTGTTTCCCAGATGACCAGAGATCTTTCTCTTTGTTTTTCTTCTACTGGAATTGACTTTACTGCAAGGAGTTGACATACTCAACACGGCGGATATCTTATTAGCAGGGATGCTACCTGATCTCACCCATGGTTTTTAGTTAGGGCCGTGTTGTACATTTTTGAAATGTATGTGTCTTCATTTTTTTCTGTGCCGTGTTGTGTCCTTGTTTTTTGATGTTGCCATGGTAGTTAGATTGCTCGTTTTAGACCGACTGTTCGGTTCTAACTTGCTTGACAGAGAAACAAAGAAGCTAAAATATATTAAATATATTATATTATTTGATGTGGGGTTGCTACCGGACCTTACTGCTACGGGAAGGGAGGTTTGCGCGCCATGAAACCAATTTATCCAACAATTTCTTTTGAAATGCCGTGCCAAGTCTGAGCTATTGTGACTTACAATTTTTCAGGTAGTTTTAAACCCACTTTATCTATTTGCACATAGTTTTTTTCGCTCCTGGCAATTCTGCGCAGTATTTTTGTTATAACCCAATAAAAAGAACACCCATTCATGGAAGGAATTCTACCCGAATCAACATAAGTAAACACTACTGTTCATTATGTCCCACAGTCAAAAAAAAAGTATTTTAATAATAAAAACATAAAAAGAAACTAAATAAAATCTGATATAAAAGGGAAAATGAAATTTAAATATTTCATATTCTTTGTTGCAATTTTGTGAAAAAAAATAAAAATAAACGATTAAATCAATGTTTTTTACGCAGGTAAGGATTCCCTGTGATAAAATGCTCCGATTACATCACCAGCGAATACCGAAGCAGAAAGAGCTAAAGGGAAAATTCTAAAATCTAAAATTGAGACAATCTTACAAAGACAAAGCTAATGATCAAGAATGCCTTTTTTGCCTTGAAGTCAATGACAACGTTATAGCTGGTTATTGATTATTCATTTGCAACTATTAATTTTCTTGCCAAAATTGAACAAAATCGTCAAATTATGGCCTATAATAATGAATAAATGGTAAAAAAAATGGAATTTTCTTTCCTGTAGAAAGCATTTAATCAGGTTCACACGAGCATTTCATACTGAAGAATTACCCCCTCTTCCCATTATTTTCTGCAGTGTCTTTCCTATAAGGTTAGTCACATTTCTATATTTATATTCCAGTTTAAAATTGTATTTAAAAAATGTGCATATTCTTGTCAGAAAAAGCCGTAAAAATTATAAACATGCTGAACGTAATTTTTCATAAACTTTCTCATACTTTCTTATCTTTTTTTCACTTAAGCTGAAGGATTTACTTTCTTAACAAATTATAGAAACTACTGTTAATACACATGAATGTCATCATAAATAATGGCTTGTTACATAGTGATACCATATGGTATGAGATAATTTCAGCTTTTAAAGAGCGATTCTAATAAGTTTTAGAAGACGTACTACTGGTAAAATACTTCAGTATCATCCTCGGCAGGGCTTTGGAGTAAAAGATTAACTGATACATTTTAGCACCCAGGAGCTTTAAAAGTTTTACCATTTTGACTATTGTGTGAGACTTATTTCGTAAAGTTTAGCAAAATCATTATCACTGACAGACCATAATAATGTTTCTGTTTCACAAATGAGAACAGATATCTTTGGGTAGATCCAAAGTTTGTTACCGGACTGACTAACACCGACAGTGACAAAACCAGACTTTTCACTGGCAATGTGACGGGTGCCACCCATGGAGCAGATCATGCTTACCCTTCCGGAGCACTTGATGATACCTCAGTTTTTATAGGGTTCACACTGCTAGTGCTTTAGTTTTGTGACGTTCTTGTTTTTTTTTGTTTATTTGTTTTGTCTTTGTCATACTGTCTAAATTCGTGTTGCTGTGAATTGCCGTGATTTTGGATTTATGATTTTAGAATTTCCCCTTTCCTCGTTCTTGCTTCGGTATTCGTTTGCCGATGCACCTTCAAACATAACGACTTCTCGCTTCATGTGATTCAAATGCATCAAAATGTGCTCGCGTCATTCTGTATTTAGCAATTGCAAGTGAATTTTAGTCCTGTAATTTCATCTTCCGTTACATAGACGATATACTTTCTCTAAATAATAAAAAAATAGTTACACCATATCTCTTCAAATGAGCTTGAAATTAAAAGACTACTGATGCACCAACCCCAGCCTCGTTCTTAGATCTTTCGACACACACATTGACGAAGGTGCACGTTTAAAATCTAAGCTATGTGACAAACGTAATAATTTAAAATTCTTAATCGTGAACTTTCCCTTTCTGAGCAGCAATATACCTTTCCTCTCCAATCTTTGGAGCGTACATTTCACAGTTGATTCGTAACTGTTGAGCATGTAGTTTATACAGTGATTTTTTAAAAGAGTAAAAACACTGTCCAAAGGCTGCGAAGTCAGGGATTAGTTCAGCCTTTGTTACTTTCATCCATTCAGAAATTCTATGGCCGTCATCATGAAATCATTGACAGACAAGACATGTCTGTGTTTCAAATGAAAACTGACATTTTCACTTAAATTTCACGTCCTCACGGATTTGGCACATCCGGTCATGACACAACCCTAGATTGACTCAATGAAAGTGTGACAGGTGCCGTTAGTCACTGGTATTAAACTGATGATACGGACGTTACTATCATCCCAAGATAGTGGAACAGAAGAGCTCTTAGTTTGTTTTTATGGTCATATTTCTTTTCAATAACTGTTTATTCAAAAGTTAACTATGGAAGATTGTAGTATTATTTCAACACTTCATTTCGATATTAGATATGACTGTATAGATTACATATATAAATGGCAATTTGATGTCAAGAAAAATAGCAAAGATGATAGTAACGACGAATCCAGACAAATATGGGATGATATTAATGTAAATCAGAGATGATAGTATCGTTATTTTTCCTAAATCTGAAACGACTGTTATGATGATTACAAAGGGCTACGCCCAGCGCATCATGATACGACCGCAGCATGTGGATCACTGAAATTTGAACTAGTGTAATTTTAAGTGAATGTGGACACAAAAATGAGCTTGACTAGGGAAGATAACAATGAGCCTTTTTGATCCTTAAAGCTCGGAAACAGTTAGATATACACCAAATCTGGTGACATAATTATCAAGAGGACTAAAAAAATCCATAAAAATCTGATGAAAAATAAAGATTTTACATTTGTTGACAAATTGCAATTTAAGCCCCTTTGACTCCTGAATAACAAATCACTGAGAAACTAAACCAAATTTGGATTTCATGAATATATATTCACAAAATATTTAAAGTTTATTTCAAAGCAAGCCCTAGTTATCATGCAAAACCATAGAATTTACAGATTTTGTATAATTAAAGGGCAATAACTCTGGAATGTAATAAACCAATCACAATTAAAAATTGAAATTGACCTGTACTATAGTCTGTTAGAAAATAAAAACAGCACAAACTCAAGTTACTATCCGGAAACCACAAAACTTCAACGTTAACTCGTCAACACAAAAACCGAACACAATGAAAATCGATTTTGACCTGTATTTAATAGTTGATAAAATGTTTACAAGATAAAAAAAATATTTAAAGCAAACTTTTAAGTTTTTATGAAACACCCGGTCAGATTGCCATTTATATATGTGATCTATACAGTAATATTTAATATCGAAATGAAAGTGTTGAAATAATACTACAATCTTCCATAGTTAACTTATGAATAAACAGTCACTGAAAAGAAATATGACCATAAATACAAACTAAGAGCTCTTCTGTTCCACTATCTTGGGATGATAGTAACGTCCTTTCATCAGTTTAATACCAGTGGTTAGTGGAGCAGGACATGCTTACCCTTCCGGAGCACTGATGTCACTCCAATTTTCTATGAGTCACACTTTGTGACTTGGTCTTTTCATTTCCGTGCATTGTGGCTCTCTCACGTCTTTGTTTTTCTGTTGTCGTTGATGCCATGTATTTTGACTTTGATGTTTGTGATAATAGCTTCCCCTGTTCCTTCGGTATTCCACTGTCGTTGTTTCAAATGTAAGTGCTAACGAATCGTCATAGACTTCGATAACTTCACAGCTTATTGTTCGTGCATTACAAACGATATGTTTTACAGATAATTGCTGACGTATTTCTATCTTTCTAACACAAATTATTTGGACTTTCTCATTAGGCATATTTATATCTGTGACCTTTTATCAATCAGGGATGCAATAAATTTCGATTCATACGATCATTAAAAAGTTCTCTATTAGATATCCGTCCATTGTGGAAACATTTTAAGTTTCATTCCATTGCCTACAAAAATGCTGACGAGATGCTTCCGGACCCCACCACAATAGAAAGGAGTATAGTGCGAATAAAACCATAACTAGAGACTCACATGAGCCTGTATTGCTCACCTGGTGACTGGTTTAATTCAGTGTCACCAAGATACCATCCATTATTATTCACACTATACATCAGTTCACCAGATGATACATTTTCAAAGAGGATATTCGAACATTTTTGCAATCCTGGATGAGGTACAAACATAAAAGTCATAAGCTTTGAAGGAAACAACCCTAGGACTATTGTGACCAAGATCTTTGAATGCATTTCCCATTGGGTCACTATGTTAAACTATGTTTCTCCCTGGCGGCCATCTTGAATGAAGTACGAACATAAAAATCACAAACTTTGAAGGGGACTACCAATGGACTAGTGTGACCAAGTTTGGTTCCAATAATTGGCTCAGTAGTTTCAGAGAAGATCTTTGAATGCATTTCATTTTGGTCCTTATGTTAAACTATGTTCCTCGCTGGCGGCCATCTTGGATGATTGTTTGATTGATTGATTGTTGCTTAACGCCAACTTTAGCAATATTTCAGGTATATCGTGGCATGAACTGTTGATAATATAGTAATAAATTTATAGTTAAAAGGGTCACTTAAATCATATTGCTATGTTCAGATAAAAAGACTAATAAAAGAAAAAACAAGAGGCTCTCAAGAGCCTGTATCGCTCACCTGGTCCTTGATTAACATAGACATTTTATGTTAAAGAGCCCATATATATAGTTAAAATATAAATCCAATATCCCTTATTAGTTAAAGGAGAGAAGGCCTCTGTTAGTGTTCCCCATGGGGTCCAATGTTAAACTATGTTCTCTGCTGGCAGTAATTTTGGATAAAGTGTGAACCTAAAAAAAAAAAGTTTTCTTTTCAGGGGTCCACATAAAGACTATTTTGACCAAGTTTGGTTCCATAAGCTAAGTAGTTTAAGAGGAGATCTTCGAATGTGTTTTCCCATAGGGTCCAATGTAAAAACTAAGATCCCCGCTGGCCGCCATGTTGGATATCGCGCTGACCTGAAAAACACCTTTTTGCAAGGGACCATTCATTAACTATTGCGGCCAAGTTTTGTTCCAATTGGCTCAGTAGTTTCAGAGAAAATCTTTGAAAGTGTTTTCCCATAGGGTCCAATGTTAAAACTATGTTTCCCGCTGGCGGCCATCTTGAATATCGCCCTGACCTGAAAAACACCGTTTTTGCAAAGGACCACCAAAGGACTGTTATGGGCAAGTTTTGTTCCAAATGGCTCAGTAGTTTCAGAGCAGATCTTTGAAAGTGTTTTCCCGTATGGTCCAATGTTAAAACTATGTTTCCAGCTGGCGCCCATCTTGGAAATCGCACGGACCTAAAAAACACCTTTTTTGTAAGGGACCATCCAAGGACTATTCTGGCCAAGTTTGGTTCCAATTGGCGCAGTAGTTTCAGAGAAGAAGATCTTTAAAAGTGTTTTCCCATGGGGTCCAATGTTTAAACTATTTTCCCCGCTGGTGGCCATCTTCGAAATTGCGCAATCCTGAAAAACACCTTTTTTGTAAGGGACCACCAAAGGACTATTGTGGGAAAGTTTGGTTGCAATTGGCTCAGTAGTTTCAGAGAAGATCTTTGAAAGTTTTTTCCCGTATGGTCCAATGTTAAAACTATGTTTCCCGCTGGCGGCCATCTTGGAAATTGCACGGACCTAAAAAACACCTTTTTGTTAGGGACCATCCAAGGACTATTGTGGCCAAGTTTGGTTCCAATTGGCTCAGTAGTTTCAGAGAAGAAGATCTTTAAAAGTGTTTTCCCATAGAGTCCAATGTTAAAACTATTTTCCCTGCTGGTGGCCATCTTGGAAATTGCGCGATCCTGAAAAACACCTTTTTTTGTAAGGCACCACCAAAGGACTATTGTGGCCAAGTTTGATACCAATTGGCTCAGTAGTTTCAGAGAAGATCCTTGAAAATGTTTTCCCATAGGGTCCAATGTTAAAACTATGTTCCCCGCTGGCGGCCATCTTGGAAATTGCGCGGACCTAAAAAACACCTTTTTTGTAAGGGACCACCCAATGACTATTGTGGCCAAGTTTGGTTGCAATTGGCTCAGTAGTTTCAGAGAAGAAGATCTTTGAAAGTGTTTTCCCATAGGGTCCAATGTTAAAACTAGGTTTCCCGCTGGCGGCCATCTTGAATATCCCCCTGACCTGAAAAAACACCTTTTTGTAAGGAACCATCCAAGGACTATTGTGGCCAAGTTTAGTTCCAATCGGCGCAGTAATTTCAGAGAAGAAGATCTTTGAAAATGTTTTCCCATAGGGTCCAATGTTAAAAGTATGTTCCCCTTTTGCGGCCATCTTGGAAATTGAGCGAACCTAAAAAAACACCTTTTTGTGAGGCACCACCGAAGGACTATTGTGGGCAAGTTTGGTTGCAATTGGCTCAGTAGTTTTAGAGAAGAAGACCTTTGAAAGTGTTTTCCCATAGGGTCCAATGTTAAAACTATGTTTCACGCTGGCGGCCATCTTGGAAATCATGCAAACCTAAAAACACCTTTTTTGTAAGGGACCACCCAATGACTATTGTGGCCAAGTTTGGTTGCAATTGGCTCAGTAGTTTCAGAGAAGAAGATCTTTGGAAGTGTTTTCCCATAGGGTCCAATTGTAAAACTATGTTTCCCGCTGGCGGCCATCTTGGAAATTGCGCAGACCTAAAAAAACACCTTTTTTGTAAGGGACCACCATAGGACTATTGTGGCCAAGTTTGATACCAATTGGCTCAGTAGTTTCAGAGAAGATCTTTGAAAATGTTTTCCCATAGGGTCCAATGTTAAAACTATGTTCCCCGCTTGCGGCCATCTTGGAAATTGAGCGGACCTAAAAAACACCTTTTTTGTAAGGGACCACCGAAGGACTATTGTGGGCAAGTTTTGTTGCAATTGGCGCAGTAGTTTCAGAGAAGAAACCTTTGAAAGTGTTTTCCCATAGGGTCCAATGTTAAAACTATGTTTCCCGCTGGCGGCCATCTTGGAAATCATGCGAACTTAGAAAACATCTTTTTTGTAAGGGACCACCCAATGACTATTGTGGCCAAATTTGGTTGCAATTGGCTCAGTAGTTTCAGAGAAGAAGACCTTTGAAAGTGTTTTCCCATAGGGTCCAATGTTAAGACAATGTTTCCCGCTGGCGGGCATCTTGGAAATCGTGCGAACCTAAAAAACACCTTTTTTGTAAGGGACCACCCAATGACTATTGTGGCCAAGTTTTGTTCCAATTGGCTCAGTAGTTTCAGAGAAGATGATCTTTGAAAGTGTTTTCCCATAGGGTCCAAAGTTAAAACTAGGTTTCCCGCTGGCGGCCATCTTGAATATCCCCCTGACCTGAAAAACACCCTTTTGTAAGGAACCATCCATGGACTATTGTGGCCAAGTTTGGTTCCAATCGGCGCAGTAGTTTCAGAGAAGATCTTTCAAAGTGTTTTCCCATAGGGTCCAATGTTAAAACTACTTTCCCCGCTGGTGGCCATCTTGGAAATTGCCCGATCCTGAAAAACACCTTTTTTTGTAAGGGACCTCCAAATGACTATTGTGGCCAAGTTTGATATCAATTGGCTCAGTAGTTTCAGAGAAGATCTTTGAAAATGTTTTCCCATAGGGTCCAATGTTAAAACTATGTTCCCCGCTGGCGGCCATCTTGGAAATTGAGCGGACCTACAAAACACCTTTTTGTAAGGGAGCACCGAAGGACTATTGTGGGCAAGTTTGGTTGCAATTGGCTCAGTAGTTTCAGAGAAGAAGACCTTTGAAAGTGTTTTCCCATAGGGTCCAGTGTTAAAACTATGTTTCCCGCTGGCGGCCATCTTGGAAATCATGCAAACCTAAAAAACACCTTTTTTGTAAGGGACCATCCAATGACTATTGTGGCCAAGTTTTATTGCAATTGGCTCAGTAGTTTCAGAGAAGAAGATCTTTGGAAGTGTTTTCCCATAGGGTCCAATTGTAAAACTATGTTTCCCGCTGGCGGCCATCTTGGAAATTGCGCAGACCTAAAAAAAACCTTTTTTGTAAGGGACCACCATAGGACTATTGTGGCCAAGTTTGATACCAATTGGCTCAGCAGTTTCAGAGAAGAAGATCTTTGAAAATGTTTTCCCATAGGGTCCAATGTTAAAACTATGTTCCCCGCTGGCGGCCATCTTGGAAATTGAGCGGACCTAAAAAACACCTTTTTTGTAAGGGACCATCGAAGGACTATTGTGGGCAAGTTTGGTTGCAATTGGCGCAGTAGTTTCAGAGAAGAAACCTTTGAAAGTGTTTTCCCATAGGGTCCAATGTTAAAACTATGTTTCCCGCTGGCGGCCATCTTGGAAATCATGCGAACCTAGAAAACACCTTTTTTGTAAGGGACCACCCAATGACTATTGTGGCCAAATTTTGTTCCAATTGGCTCAGTAGTTTCAGAGAAGAAGATCTTTGGAAGTGTTTTCCCATAGGGTCCAATTGTAAAACTATGTTTCCCGCTGGCGGCCATCTTGGAAATTGCGCAGACCTAAAAAACACCTTTTTTGTAAGGGACCACCATAGGACTATTGTGGCCAAGTTTGATACCAATTGGCTCAGTAGTTTCAGAGAATTGAAAATGTTTTCCCATAGGGTCCAATGTTAAAACTATGTTCCCCGCTGGCGGCCATCTTGGAAATTGAGCGGACCTAAAAAACACCTTTTTTGTAAGGGACCACCGAAGGACTATTGTGGGCAAGTTTGGTTGCAATTGGCTCAGTAGTTTCAGAGAAGAAGACCTTTGAAAGTGTTTTCCCATAGGGTCCAATGTTAAAACTATGTTTCCCGCTGGCGGCCATCTTGGAAATCGTGCGAACCTAAAAACCACCTTTTTTGTAAGGGACCACCCAATGACTATTGTGGCCAAGTTTTGTTCCAATTGGCTCAGTAGTTTCAGAGAAAAAGATCTTTGGAAGTGTTTTCCCATTGGGTCCAATGTTAAAACTAGGTTTCCCGCTGGCGGCCATCTTGAATATCCCCCTGACCTGAAAAACACCTGTTTGTAAGGACCCATCCATGGACTATTGTGGCCAAGTTTGGTTCCAATCGGCGCAGTAGTTTCAGAGAAGATCTTTAAAAGTGTTTTCCCATACAGTCCAATGTTAAAACTACTTTCCCCGCTGGTGGCCATCTTGGAAATTGCCCGATCCTGAAAAACACCTTTTTGGTAAGGGACCACCAAAGGACTATTGTGGCCAAGTTTGATACCAATTGGCTCAGTAGTTTCAGAGAAGAAGATCTTTGAAAATGTTTTCCCATAGGTTCCAATGTTAAAACTATGTTTCCCGCTGGCGGCCATCTTGAATATCCCCGACCTGAAAAACACCTTTCTGTAAGGAACCATCCAAGGACTATTGTGGCCAAGTTTGGTTCCAATCGGCGCAGTAGTTTCAGAGAAGAAGATCTTTAAAAGTGTTTTCCCATAGGGTCCAATGTTAAAACTAGGTTTCCCTCTGGCGGCCATCTTGAATATCCCCCTGACCTGAAAAACACCTTTTTGTAAGGAACCATCCATGGACTATTGTGGCCAAGTTTGGTTCCAATCGGCGCAGTAGTTTCAGAGAAGATCTTTAAAAGTGTTTTCCCATAGGGTCCAATGTTAAAACTACTTTCCCCGCTGGTGGCCATCTTGGAAATTGTCCGATCCTGAAAAACACCTTTTTTGTAAGGGACCACCAAAGGACTATTTTGGCCAAGTTTGATACCAATTGGCTCAGTAGTTTCAGAGAAGAAGATCTTTGAAAATGTTTTCCCATAGGGTCCAATGTTAAAACTATGTTCCCTACTGGCGGCCATCTTGGAAATTGAGCGGACCTAAAAAACACCTTTTTTGTAAGGGACCACCGAAGGACTATTGTGGGCAAATTTGGTTGCAATTGGCTCAGTAGTTTCAGAGAAAAAGACCTTTGAAAGTGTTTTCCCATAGGGTCCAATGTTAAAACTATGGTTCCCGCTGGCGGCCATCTTGGAAATCATGCGAACCTAAAAAAACACCTTTCTTTTAAGGGAGCACCCAGTGACTATTCTGGCCAAGTTTGGTTGCAATTGGCTCAGTAGTTTCAAAGAAGAAGACCTTTGAAAGTGTTTTCCCATAGGGTCCAATGTTAAAACTGTTTCGAAATTGCGCAGACCAAAAAAACACCTTTTTTGTAAGGGACCACCCGAGGACTATTGTGGCTAACTTTGGTGCCAATTTGCCAAGTAGTTTCAGAGGAGAAGATCTTTGAATGAAAAGTTTACGACGGACGGACGGACGCAAAGTGATGGCAAAAGCTCACCCTGGCATAGCCAGGTGAGCTAAAAATCATATAATAACAATTTAAGGTGAATAGATCAAATCTGATGAAATTTAAAGATTTGATAACACACTTTGATTTTAATATACAAATTAACAGCTTTTAAAATTGAATAATTTTGTCGCCAGCGACGTTTGTAAATATTTCTTTGAGAGAATCAGCTGTATAAAATGTGCAAGATGTGTCGGCAATATCGACACAGTCAAGTAAAATATGTATTGTGTAAGCACAATTACACAAAATACACTCAGGTCGGTCCTCACCGTTTAAAATACCGGTATAACCATGAGTTGTTCGTGTGCGCCCTATTCGACACCTTGTCAAAACAACTTGCTCCTTCCAATTATTTCCAGAGGAACTAACGAGTTTACCAAATTCTGATTGTATTCCGTGCAATTTATTATTTATTTGCAAGTCCCATCTAACTTGCCATATCTTTTGGATGTATCTACTTATTAAAGGTGCCATGTCAGTGTACGGCACTGGACAGTCCACACCCTCATCATCTAACGCATCCTTTGCCTCCTGGTTAACCACTGTGTTTAATAGATTCCTAGATGACTTGGGATCCAAATATAAATGACTTCCTTTGCCTATTGCAAAAAGTGACTTATAAAACTCAACGACCTTCAGAATAACTTTGTGTTTTGTCTTTCGACTTTCGATAGCAAATAGGCATGAGAGAATCAGAACAAATCAAGAACTTACTTTTTCACGATGAAGCAACAAATTTGAGTCCTAAGGAAATAGCGTTGGCTTCAGCAGTAAATATGTAACTTGCGGAGAGTCGCTACTCGGTCTCCGAAGACAGCTACAGAGCCTACCCTGTCTCCTTCCTTAGGTCCATCAGTGTATATAGGTAAGTATTCGGGGAGTTCAGATTTGATTCTTGCAAACTACTGCTGGATAACCAGAGGATTAGTATCAGACTTTTTATATTTTCGTAGTTCGTAATAAAATGCTGGTTTTGAATTTAGCCATGGAGGTTTTATTGGTGCTATTTCGTCCAACTGTACATTGGCAGATACCAAGTGTGGTTGGATACGAAGTCCAAAAGGTTTCATAACATTTGGCTGTTTATCATATACTGTCTTGTGAAGAGGTCTGAAAAACACAGTTGTGAGCAGGATCTGAAGGATAGGCTTTAGATTAGTAGCATATTGTAATCCAAGTTTGACACGTCTGTTCTCTATCAAAGATTAAACCCAGGAATTTGGTTTCTTTTACAATAGTAATAGGGTTATTATACAATTTTAGCTCTGGATCTGCGCGCAGTTTCCGTTTACAACAGAAATGCATTCCAACTGTTTTAGAGCTTGAGAACTTAACAGAGCTGCAGTTGTCTTTCTACGTTATTCATGTGTTTACCACTATAACATATTAGGAAGTCAACCACATACAATGACCTGAGCTAAACTATTGATTTTAATACTAAACAATTTAACGGAGAGGATGCATTCCTTGCGGAACACCTATCTCCTGTTCAAAAGGATCAGAGAGCGTAGTGTTGCATCTGACATAAAATGCCCTGTCTTTAAGAAAGTTTTCAATAAAAATTGGCAAACTTCCTCTCAACCCCTTATCAAAAATATCATATTTCCATGTTGTGTCCATCTTGGATGACGTACGAACATAAAATCACAAACTTTGAAGGGGACTACCCATAAACTATTGTGACCAAGTTTGGTTCCAATTTCTCAGTAGATTCAGAGGAAAAGATCTTTGAATGCATTTTCCATAGGGTCCCTATGTTAAACTATGTTCCCTGCTGGCGGTCATCTTGACTGATATGCGAACCTGCTGCAAATATGTAGATATTCTAGTCCTTGATAAGCTTAACCCCTTTGCGATTCAAACTTAACCTCTATCTCAAATAATTTTTGAAATAAAACGTATAAAAATCGTGAAACATAAAAAAAGGGCTATAACTCCTTTATGGGTCGTAAGATATTCTTCAAAATTGCAGGACATGTAGATCTTATTAGGCTGACAATTTTTGCAGTTAAAACTTAAACTCTATGTTCTATCAATTTCAATATATAAGACAAAAATCCCTCCAAAAAACCCGGTCTTGTCATGGTGATCATTTTTACCATATGTCAGATTTTTTTATATCTGTAACGGATTTTGAGTTATTTGCAAAACAGCAATTTACCCCTACATTCTATTTAAAGTAACAGCGGCCATATTGTTTGATCTACGGACATAATTATCACAAACTTACAAGTGAATACCCTGTTGATGATTCAGGTCAAGTTTGATTATTATTGGCCCCCATAGTATCAGAGGAGAAGATCTTTGAAATTGATTTAACGGTCGGACGGACACCGAGTAATGGCAAAAGCTCACATGGTCTTTGGCAAGTTGAGCTAATAAACTACCTATCCTTAGAATTCCTTTTCAATGTTTTCGTGAGTTTTGATATAAAATGTTCTAAATATTTGATATTTATTGAACTAAAGACACATAAGTTGTCCAAATGACCACGATCGATCCACGCCAAAGTTTTATTAAAATAATTATTACATTTGTTGTAATTCATATCTGTTTGCCTTTTACTACACAGTGCTTCGTTCCCCTTTCGGTGGCCATTTGGCCTGGCGATCGACAGGGGAGTCTTTTGATAAGCTAAAATTCAGCTTATTTAAATTGCGCTCTTCTGTTATATGTCACTCTCTCCTAACTCACAACAGTAGCACACGCTATTTGTTAATTTCTCATCGCTAGTTCAAAAACATTTAAACAACATGACGGAACAATTAGTTAAATCTGACGTGGCAATGGTAATTTAATTTTAGTGAGAGAACTTTTTAGCTCACCTGACCCGAAGGGTCATGTGAGCTATTGCCATCACTTAGCGTCCGTCGTCCGTCCGTCGTACGTCGTCCGTCCGTCGTAAACTTTTTCAAAAATCTTCTCCTCTGAAACCGCTGAACCAATTTTAACCAAACTTGGCCTGAATCATCACCAGGGTATCTTCTTTCAAAATTGTATCCGATGAGTCCGAGGACCAAACAACATGGCTGTCGTTACTAAAAATAGCAGATAGGGGTAAATTGCAGTTTTTGGCAAATAACTCGAAAACCGTTACAGATATAAAAAATCTGACAGAGGTAAAAGTGCTCAGCATGGCAAGATCTACCCGCCCTGCAATTTTGAAGAAAATCTGATAACCAGTTTTGGAGTTATTGCCCCTTTTCCGGAAAGTTTTCAAAATTTTAATATATTTTATTTTTTATCAAAGAAACTATAGCAGTTAGAGGTCAACTTTAAATTGCAAAAATGTTCAGCACATCAAGATCTACCCTACCTGAAATTTTGGAGAAAATCCAAAACCCTTGTAGGAGTTATTGCCCTTTTTTCACAGAATTTTCAAAATTTTCATATTTTTCGTCTTTTATTTCAAAAACTGTAGAAGATGAAGGTTAAGTGTAAATTGATAAAATGTTTGCCATGCTGTGGTGACTTCAAAAGTGGTGTTTAGAATTGATCGTTGACCGCCATTTTCAAAATGGCTGCCAAAAAAAGGCGGGAAAATTCAACATAGTTCAATTTCAATAAAATTTGGTTTCCAAATAGATATTGATGTTGCGACTTCAAAACCAGTGTTGAAAATTGTTTGTTGACCGCCATTTTCAAAATGGCCGCCAAGAAAGGCGGGAAAAATCAACGTTGTCCGATTTCAATGAAATTTGGTTTCCAAATAGGTATTGATGTCGCTACTTCAAAACCAATGTTAAAAATTGTTCGTTGAGTGCTATTTTCAAAATGGCCGCCGAAAAAGGCGGGAAAATTCAACATTGTCCGATTTCAATGAAATTTGGTTTCCAAATAGATATTGATGTTGCGACTTCAAAAACTGATGTTGAAAATTGTTCGTTGAACGCCATTTTCAAAATGACCGCCAAAAAAAGGCAGGAAAATTCAACATTGTCCAACTTCAATGAAATTTGGTTTCCAAATAGATATTGATGTTGTTACTTCAGGACTGATGTTGAAAATTGTCATTGCCCGCCATTTACAAAATGATGTTTTGACTTCAAAACTAGTTTCGAAAGTGGTCCTTAGCTAGAATGTTTTTGTCAAAAAAGCCAAACAAAGAAATATACTAAAACATGATCAGACTTTAAAATACAGTTCAAGATATTGGTGGTATTCCAGCTACCAAAGTTTGAGAGACTAAGTTCAACTGTATAATTTACAATGTAAGCTTGATTGTCGTATTGTGCTTCATAGTTTTCTTCACAATATAAGAAATATGTTTAAACTAGATTATAAAGGGGAACCCCTGCCAAAATTTTTTAATGGTAAGGGGAACTTGGAATGTTTTGATTTCAGCAATATGCATTATCTGAATTATAAGGGGAACCCCTGCCCAAATTTTTTTTGAATGATGGTCTGAAATTGGTTGTAATGGAAGTGGGGCTTTAAATTACTGTGGAAACTGCTGAATCTACTTGCCCAATTGGAACCATACTTGGTGTCAACTGTCCATAGTCGGTATCTATCGAAGAATGTGTCTGGTAAGTCTGCATGTATTCCAAGATGGCCGCCAGCGGGGGACATAGTTTAACATTAGACCCTATGAGAAAACACATTCAAAGACATTCTTCTCTGAAACTGCTTGGTCAGTTGGAATCAAACTTGGTCACAATAGGTCTTTAATGGTCTTCTTAAAAAATTTAGTCTGACAAGAGTGCACCTCATCCAAGATGGCCGCCAGCGGGGACCATTGTTTAACATTGGACCCTATGGGGAAAACATGTTCAAAGATTTTCTCCTTTGAAACTTCTAGAAAATGAGACACTTTAACATTGGGTCAATTTGGGCTGCAGTTTATGTCAGTCATGGGCCAGGTGAGCTATACAGGCTCTTGAGAGCCTCTAGTTTTGGCTAGCTGAGCCTTCTTGTTCCTCTTTTATTTTCATGAAAAGGCAACGTCAAACTGAAGGAATTTAACGGCAATCATTTTTCGGTGCAGTAAACCTCTAAAATGTTTATTACAAATTCTGAAAACATTTATGAATGTCTTTAATAAATTAAAATTTTGAATTAATATCACTTTTTTTTGGCCGATGATTGTTTTTGGTACCTGTAATATTCTGGTGCACCCAAATGTTACATTGTTACACCAAGAAATTGCTTGAAGCACCATGAAATTTTATGTTGCATCTACTACATAGGAGTTGCACTTTAACATAAAGTCAGACTCCTGTGCATTCCGGAACTAAATTTATCTGTTTTAAATTATATGTAAAAATATTTTTTACCTTTTCTCTGTGAAATAATAGTAGGAATGCGTTCCTTCTTGCACAAAGATTTTGTGGATGCACCGATTGATTGATTAGTTAGAGTTTAACGCCCAATAATCAATATTTCAGTTATATCAGGACGAGAACAAGTTAATCAATTCAAAAAATTCTAAATTAAGAAGGAAGAAACAAAGGCGGAAGTGACAACGACTTTTGAATTTAGCCTTCCATACGACACCCAGTGCGTCTGCTCTCTTGAGGGAAATATAGAAGAGGTCTTTATACTTAAGAGAGCGTGGCTTTTCTCCACACAGTTTAGCTACAATGGTTCGAGGTCAGGCTTTCCGTATTATGACCTGACTACAACGCATAGACAGGGCATTTCCCTATCCACCATTTGGGGACGCACTGTAGCCGAAGCCTCTAAAAATCGATTCAGATGCCGGGTGGTTGCACCGAAGGAGAACCAATATTTGCACCGAGATTTTTGTCTCTGCACCGAGAATGTTTGGTGCAAGTTAAGGTAGTAGATCTGGGGTAAGATGAGATAACTCCTTTTTATATAAAAATTACTTCTTGTGAGTGGTATGAATAAAAAAAAAATCAGGATTTATAATATTTTTTCATAAAAAGAAATTAAATATTTATTTCTCAGTTTTCATGAAAATTGAATTATAGGATTTTCGTTTAGAAGAAATTGCACAAAGCTCTATTTTCAGCATTGTTTTGACAATGCAGTTTCTTTTGTTATGCAAATCAACACTTAAGGCAAGCTTATGAGATTTATTATTTGGTATTTAGTTATACAAGTTTCCAAGAAGCAGTTTAGCAATTTAGGAATAATTTGTGCTGCTTATTATTATTATACAGTACATTAGTATACCCTCAAGGTGATTTCTAAACAGAATTTAAAACCCTAAGACAGGGGTGTTTCTATGAAGCGTATATCAAAAGTCTTACGGTGAAACTTTTCTTTTTTTTTATTTAAGTATATTAGCACATAATTGTTTCATACTGCGAATTTAAAAAAAAATAATTCGTGGAAAATTTTAGGGTTACCCTGGGTCTACCACCTTAATATAATTTATAGCACTAATTACTTGTAATGTATTGAGCTTTATCTTTTAAGAAACAATTTTGTGTTAGGTTATTTGGCGACTCAAATGCGAACTCTGTGTACTATTGGGATTTTTCTTTTATAAGCATTCATGCATTATTGATATCAATTGTGTTTAAAATCATCTATCTACCATTTATTGTAATCAGAACCAAAATAAACATGGTGTGAATTTGAATAGATTTGAATATGTATATGTCATTGAAATTTACAAAATAGGTGAAACCAAATATTCAGATTATTTCAAGGTCTGGTACAGTTATCAACAATCTGGTTTCTATTGTATATAAGACGAACCAAACTCATTCTGTTCTTTGTCGCCTCCCGGGTTGCGCTTTTGCAAAGGGAGATAACATTGACCATCACACTGGTTATCGTATTATTGTATGGTACTTTTTTGTTGTCATTGGCATATGTGAAGACTTTCATTTTATCATTACCATAGGTCTATTTTGTCTATCTCACTAGTAAGATATTTGAAAACTTTAATATCTGTAAATATGAAATGTTTGATTGTTTTTGTTCTAAAGGGGAAGGGGCTATAAGAGCCACTTTTGGCCCAAATTTCTGGAACTTTTTATTCTTCTAATAATAATTTACAGCATATATCTTTCTAATACATCAATGTGCGAATAACTTTTTGCATGCACATTTTCTTGTCTCAATGGTTACACTGACGAGCGTTGACGGCACAATCACAACGTGTTTAAGTTGAAATTCAAGAAAAATGACGTGTTTTGCAAATTCTATAGGACAGTTTGACCTCTCCACATGCCTCGATCAAGAAGACAGTCTACGCGTGCATTTTTGTTTGTCCAAAGATTATTTCAGCAAAATATTGTTTTGATCGAATGATGTGGAAGGGGTGGGATGTAGATTTTTTAACTACAGCCGTTGCTAATGACAAAATCTGTGGACGTTTCTGCGGTTTTGTTTTTACAATAGATACTGGTGTAATTATGTACAGATTTCCAGGGTTATGCTTAACTCTGCGAAATGCTTGAATAAAAACAGCTGATTATAAATTGTTTTAATGAGGTATCTATCGCTTATTTAATAAAACTCTTTGGTTATAAATATTGAGGGTGGTACTTACTCAGTATTTACAGATATCCATGATTATAATAAAGATGCATAACTCTGTGAAATATTTAAATAGAATATCCGATTATAATGTTTACCATCTGCTGATTCACACAGGAAAATGAAGTTTCTTTTTTAAACTAAGGAGTATCACAGCTCTTTTGTTCAATTTTAGTTATTTAGGAGATTTTGAGAATTTCAGGCATCAAATGCACATTTGATAGTCGCAATGGTTTCCTGGCGACGCGTAGTATATACACTCCAAATCGTATATAAATACAGTTAAAATATGTTCTCAACTTTAATACCGTATTTAATTTTCTTTTATTGACAAGATACTAAGGACTACCTTTTTGTTTGTTTTTTGTTTTTGTATTTTCAAAAAGACCACCAACTGGCGGCAAAGCACAGACCCTAATATGTCCGAGACAGGTAGATGATTGACGGTCAGTTTTGACCAAACAAATCGTCTGTCACATAAATGTTGCATTAGAATAAAGACGGCCTTCTTGCATTTCCATTACATCGTACGATAACACCAAGAAATATTTTGAGCTGTCTCTTTGGAAAATTTGATAGTCTTTGAAATAAATAGTTACTACAACAATTACGCATGGTCGCCTTGCTGGATAAGTTCTTATCAATATTTAAACTATTTATTTTGTAGTCTAAAAATCCTCACTTTTGGTTATTTTTTGCACAAACTGCATTTTATTACATTTCCGATGTATAGTTATAATTGGCATAGCTGTAATTATTAAGTGTAATTTGGTCACATGCGATAAAACTAGGCGATATGAGTATTTTATATACTTTGCTTGAATATAAGTGATATTACTTCAATATTAGCATGAAAACTGAAAATTAAAACCTCAGTTTACACGTGTGCCAAGAAAATTTGATAATGATCTGTCCTCTAGAACCAAGGTTAAGCTGTCCACAGACGCCGACGCCAACGCCATACCATTATACGACCGCAAAATTTTTGCGGCCGTATAAAAAAAATTAAAATCGAATATTTTTAATCACAGTGGATTATCTCCGTCTTGTATAGCTCTGTCCTTAGCCGATTTTGGTTTTTAGATCCTATTAATAACTTATTCTCTATCAGCTTTTTCACATATTTCACTTGATGGATTTCCAAATGATTTGATCTGCACTGAAGAGACATAAGTTGTCGAAATGCGCATGTGCAGAGACTGAATTCACAGTAACTTCGGTATTTTGTTATTTACCAAAACATATAGAAAGGCATGTGGTTTTCCATCAACTTATAAGTTTATCATGTTAATCTCAGTAGTATGTATATAAGTATTTGTCGAGGTGAAGCCGGAAGTGACGTGATCAGAAGTCATGTGACGGGAAGCGGAAGTCAAAAAATAAAATGGTTTTCATCTTATTCTTTTATTCAAAACATTCGGTGATCTTTTCAAAAAAAAAGGGGGGGGGGTAGGTCGACTGCTTGCATTTACACATTAAATGGTTAAATGGTTGGGTATCCCTAATCCCTACATAGATTCGTCGGTCATAGCTGTTTTCTGGTGTCAACCATATTAGAAAACAGCGCTGATCAACAAATACCATTGGGATTGGGCACTCGTTCGTATTTCAACGCGTTAAACGCAAATTTTATTTTTAAACAGTAGTGCACCTTAGTAAAACGGGGTAAAAGTAGTTAAATTAAGCAAAATGGTGAATTTACAATACAAATTAAGCAGGATCCTGATAGACTACACTGTCTAATTAGTTTCTATCCAATAATACTTTCAGTTCCTTTTTAATTTTCCTTTGACATACTGAGCATGTGCGAAAACAAACTTGGAACGATAACGGTCTCCGAATTGGGATATATTCACAAAAAACCGTTTTTTGGAGAAAAAAGATTTTGAAAACAAACTTAGGAAGTACGTTATTCTACATTATGTCATATCACAAATTTTTCTGATCTTTTGTTTTATGTACAAATGGAAAATTTTTGACACTCTTGTAATAAACTTCAGCATTATACATCCAGCTTTTACAAGAGATATTTCGTAAATCAAGTCAATGGAATTAAATGAAACTTAATTCTAATCCAATAAACACAAGTTCATTAAGAAAAATTATAATGGTCGTGATAAAGCTGAAATATTGCCCACTGGAATTTAACTAATCAAACATAATATTTGCAGTTTAGCGGTTATCACTAGACTCTTTGACCCCGTCTAAATCTGCTTACGTAAAACATCTAGGTAAATCCTGCAATTTGATTGGTTAGCTTTACAGGGGATATGAGATCGTATCCCCGTATTATGAAAAACACTTTGTAACAATATTATAATAGTAACTTTAAAGCGAATATAGTTCATGATGTTCCCTGTCAGTGCGATATCCCCTTTGCCTTGCAGCTTTAGGGATATAAAACACCGACAGTGAACTCGTATCCACTGTGAAGTTTACCGAAAAACTATTACATGTATATTATATACGTCCATGACTAGCATAGACAAAGGGGATAGACCAAAGAATACGTTTAGGTACCTGGAAACTGGTTTTACCCTACAACTTGCTTTTTATTGTTGCCTGCAATTGAAATTTTTGACGGCTGTTGGTTTTTCCTGTAATATTTTCATTTATATTCAAATGTCTCAAGTGATATCGGCATTCAAGTAGTGAATGGGAGATGTAATAATATTCTGCAGGGAAATATCATGTGTAAATAACAAAATACCGAAGTTACTGTAAATCTATTTTCTGCATATCCGCATTTCATCAACTTATGTCTCATCAGTGCAGATTAAATCAAAACATTTGGAAGTCCATTAACCGAAACACGTTTAAAAGCTGATAGAGAACAAATAATTAAAAGAATCTGAATAGAAAGGCCAAATTCAGCTAAAGTTTATATGTGTTTTATGAAGCTGCTGATGAATCTAATAACTTGTATTTATGTTAAATCACAAAATATCAAAAAGTTTCTTTTATGTTAAAATGAAAATTTGTGTAGTGAAATATTTTACAAATCAATGGTAACTATTTTAATATTTATTCCCTTAGATCTATTAAATAACTAAATACCGAAGTTACTGTGAAATCATGGAAATACATAAGTCCCTATGAAAGAATTAATACCTCATATATAGCATAAAATTACAAAATAATAATTGTCTCTTGCCATGTCTAACTGTTTAAAAAATTAGATTATTGAAAGAATTGGCACACGCCTCTTTATATGTTTTTTTTTCAGCAAGTTGTTCTGTTTATTCAAATGTATCATTAATTAAAATCTCTTCATTTACACACTTTTGTCGCCGTGCAGGAAAATGTCAGTAATCATTATCATTATCATTATCATTAATCAGTAGTCAATGATTTTTGAAACACGTGTGCAGCATAACAAAATTAAATGTCTATTATGCAACTTGAATATTTTTGTATTTTAGACATACCAGGCACTGTTTTGCTTTGTTTGGTTTAATAACATCTAGAAGTTCAAACGACTGCTGTCTCAAGATAAATCTATAAATTAAAATCTCTTCGTTTACACACTTTTGTCGCCGTGCAATAAAGTGTCAGTAATCAATGATTTTTGAAACATGTGTTCAGCATAACAAAATTTAATGTCTATTATGTAACTTAGTTAGTTTTGTATTTTAGACATACCAGGCACTGTTTTGCTTTGTTTGGTTTAATAACATCTAGAAATTCAAAGGACTGCTGTCTCGAGATAAATACATATGTTACAAACTATTGACAATAATATATGCTTCATAGGCCTGAAAGTAAAAACTACTCTGAAATGTGACTACATTAAAATCTAAACTACAGTTTTGTGATTCATTCAACTGGTAATTGATATTCATACATTTCTGAAAGTTTTATTTCTATTGCTGATTATGTTCACTTTTACTATTGATGCAAGTTCACTCATGAAGAACTTTATAAGAGTTTAGCTGTAATTGATTGAAATGTATTTGTTCTCTTGCAGAGATCATAACAAGAAATGCATATATTATTTTCAAGTTCCAAAATGTAACAGGGTGGCCATAGAACCATATATAGATTGGCTTCCAATAACTTTTTAATGAATGAATTACTGCCATAACTGAAATATTAATATACGCTAAATCTTGTCTTGCTGGTCTGTGCGATCACGAATAAAAGAAAACTTAAACATCAAGTAATTATAATTATAATGAACATATTATAAGTAGTACTTTTAAACAATTCAAATATTAAAAGAACTTAAAAAATGGGGGGGGGAGGGGTAACAGGAAACATCTACAATAGCCGAAAATTACAATAACATGCTAAAATTTGCTAGGGAAAACACATGAAAACACAAAAAGACATTAGACAAACGTAAACAACGATATGAACTCAGGACAGCCGGACTTGTTACTAGCACTAGCAAAAGCAAGCGATTAGGTTGAACCGGTTTATGTATACTCAAATATCCCCTTTATCTGTCCCGTTTTCCTAAAGTATAATAAACATGAGAATTAAACCCAATGCAGGTGGACTACTAACTCAATATCCTCAATCCGGGAAGGAGAGAAAAAGACAATACGTTATTTTAGCTAAATTTGGCTTTACATTTAGATCATATTGTTTTTTTTTGTTCTCTATCAGTTTTTAAATATCTTTGCATCCGTGCGCGGTCCCGGCTTATGAATAGGCCCGCAGCATCCTCTGAGCTTGGAGTACGAGTCTTCCTAACAGAGGACCCCGAGAGAACCCCGGGATATAGAAATAGGACCTAGTATCTCCGGCTTGCGGGGTGTGACCCCTCCTAAACGGGGGCTGACCCCGAGGGTCCCGGGATATAGAAATAGGACCCATTCTGTGGTTGTGCGGGATGAATAAATACACAACCCATCTTTCGGATGGGATGTAAACTCTGGTCCACGTGTTAGAAGAAATGCCACATTTCCTGCACGTTAAAGAACCCTTATAACAAGTTCTTTTTTGAGTGGTCCGTAGGTGATCGGCTACAAGGCTAAATTCTCCGCCCTTTTCGACTTCACCCTACTTTTCCAGTGGCAGTCAGAATTTCCCGTCCCATGGCCCTTTCCATACCCCAAAGTGATTATTTATTAACAAACTTGTTCTCGTCTTGATATAGCTGAAATATTGCTGAGTAGACGTTAAACAATATTCAATCAATCAATCAATTTAAACATCTTTGAGTTTATGGTCTTCCAAACGTTTAGATTTTATCTGCACTGAAGAGACATAAGTTGTCGAAATGCGCATATAAGGAATTTAAATTTACAGTAACTTCGGTACTATTCATTTGGAAGATTTGACCACGATCCACAATTTAAACTCCTTGTGGATGCTGTAGAGGACTATGCCAGAAAATTGAGTAAACGTGAACAAGATGATGACATGGATTTTCTTTCGGATTGGATTAAGGCTGCGAGGTCCATGATTCTTAAACGAATCAGTCAGCTACGAGATTCAATCAGAACTAAAGCATCATCAATTTTCAAAAATGCCGATGTTTCCAGATACTTGTCCTCCAATCATGACAAATATGTCTTTGTTCCGGCAGATAAGGTCCCCAATAACATCATTTTCATTTGTAATAATCATTACATCGATTGTTTTAAGAAAGAGCTAGGCGTTGGTAATACCCAGGTCAATCCAACCTACACAGCTACAACTCTGTCTAAGGGGGAGATCTTACAGAACCATAAATCTGTTTTGCTTTCCTTTAGGATTTTAACCTAAGATTAAAACACTGATCTCCCCTCTTTGTACTGGGTACCAAAATTACAAAAATACTCATACAAACAACGGTACATTGCTGGATCTGCAAAATGTTCTACAAAACCTATTTATGAGAAATTAACTAAAATCTTGACAGCTGTAAAAGAGGGCCTTTAAAAATATTGTGATACTAGCTTTTCAAGAAGTGGTGCAAATTAAATGTTGATATTTAAAACTCTAAAGATCTGCTTGATATCTTAAAATCGAGATCATTATCGCACTTTAACAGCATTTAAACTTTTGACTTCTCTACACTTTATACTACTTTTCCTCATGAGCAACTGAAATCACGGCTGATTTAATTCATAGATGTTTTCCCGTAAGAACGGCGAACGAAGATATAAGTACATTGTTATAGGCTGAGAACATGCATACTTCGTGAAATACGACTCAAAATCAAAGAACAAATATACTGAGGAAGAAGTGATTAAAATGTTAGAGCTTCTGATCGATAAAGTATTTGTCCTGTTTAGAAAACTTGTTTTTCAACAGACAATCGGAATTCTAATGGGCACAAACTGTGCACCTCTTTTAGCCGATCTGTTTCTTCACTCATATGAAGCTGAATTCATTAAAGGACTTCTTCAAAATAAAGATAAGTCCTTTTATTTTAGCGCTTCCGTTAAACAACGCTCGCTTTGGTGATTTTCTTGAGCTAGAAATTAAGGATACTACAGATACCTCCACATCGGCTTCGTTTCCCTCACCTTCATCTTGAAATTGACAACAGAGATAAACTAAACACTAGGCTATATGACAAACGCGATGACTTTACTTTTCCAATTGTCAATTTCCCTTTTCTTTGTAGTAACATTCCAAAGCCACCGGCATATGGAGTTTATATCTCCCAAATCATTCGCTACTCAAGGGCCTGTGGTCGATACAGCGCCTACTTGGATAGAGCTCGTTGCTTACAAATAGGCTACTTAAACAAAAGTATGTTACCGATAACCTGAAGTCATCACTACAGAAGTTTTACGGTCGTTATCACGATCTCGTGAACCGCTTTAGGATATCTGTTTCCCAGTTGACAAAGGATCTTTCTCTTGGCTAATAAAGTTTGTTTTACTCTACCGGAGTTGACATATTCAACACAGCGGGTGTCTTATAAGAAGCAGGAGATGCTTACTCTACCGGTTCGCCTTATCTTACCCATGGTTTTTTGTTGGGTCCGTGTTGTTCATTTTTGTATGTGTGTGCGTCTTAATTTTTCTTTGCTGTGCCGTGCTCATGTTGTGTCTTTGTTTTTCCGATGTTGCCGATGTCCTTGGATTGTTCGTTTTGGACTGACGGTTCGGTTCTCATTTACTTTCATTAATGTTCATGAAGGGAATCTCTGCTTAAATAAACAATAATGGTTGCCTGTCCTGCAAAATAAAAGTTTGAAACAACTTCGCAGGTCCTTTTTTTTAAGTATGACTGTAAACTCGCATACTAGAAAGAAATGTTCATAGAATGTTTTTCAATTATTTTAAAGAATAAAGCAGAACAATTATTATCAAGTAGTGATTAAATTTGAAAGGTCGTATTTCGTAAAATTCCATTGATTTAAGATTAATGATTTGATGAGAAAGTTTACACATGGTAAGGGATACAGAATATTTAACATATGAGGCGCAATTAATTGAAAACAAATATGTAAGTTTTGATACACGAAAAAGTTTTGCATAAAAAAATAAACAAATAGTTTAAATGTAGGAAATATCAACAAATTTTAAAATAAGCCGTGTACTCGAGTACAAATATTTTACTCGACTTCCTTCGAGTTCTTGAGTATTCTTTGCCATCACTAGTATTTACTCAGTTACATTGTGTCCCTACTTCTAGACAATCGAGGTATAAGAAAAACGTTGAAAATTAAATATATTGAGTCCTTAATCTCAAAATGTAATAGTTGTGCATCATGAAAAGGTCAAAACAAGAAAATAAGAAAACAAAAGCTCCAACCAAATCATACTCCACCGGAGTTCCCATGGGACTCTTAGTTGTTTATGTTACAGGGCCATTTCCCCGCGGGCAAAAAAGGTAATAAATATATAGTTGTAATTAGTGATTATTTCACTAAGTGGATCCAAGCTTTTGCTACAAGGGACCAATAGGCAAAAACTAAGGTAAATGTTCTTGTTAATAAAGCAGTTTCAGTGTTTGGTGTGCCGCTCTTGCTGCACAGTGACAAAGCTTCAAATTTTGAGTCTCATGTGTTTAAAGAAATATGCCAAATTCTTTGCATTGATAAAACGAAAACAAGGTGGCCCCAGTCGGATAGCATGTTGGAGAGAAATATTAAAACTATTTTAAAACATGCTATCTGCCTTTTTTGATGATACTCAGAAGAATTCGGATGTATACCTACCCTTATTAATGATGGCCTACATGTCTTCCATTCACGAAGCAACAAAGGTCAGTCCTTGCTCAATGATGCTTGGACGAGAGATTATACTCTCCATAGATCTTGTCTTTGGTGTTCCTGAAGAGGAAATGTTTAAGTACACAGTAGGGATATGAGCTAGCCAAGAGCATTGAAAAAAAATATGAATTTGCTAGAACAAATTTTCAAATTTCTGGTTAAACAATGAAAAAGTATTATGACCACAACTGAGTACAAAATGTATAGTGTAGGTATCATAACCCAAAACATTTGAAAAATGGTTTTAGTTGTAAACTTCAAATAGAATGGCAAGGACCATTTGCAATCACACACAGGCTTAATGATGTTATCTGTCGCATTTAAGAAACCAAGAGATCAAAACCGAAAATTGTTCATCATGATTAATTGAAACTATATAGAGGAGACAATGCTCCGACGTGGTTCAAAAATGCTTATTATTATGGATAAATTTAACATATTCGTATTAACATGAATTGTATGTTGATTGATTTATGTTTAACGCCAACTACAGCAATATTTCAGCTATATTTTGCGAGAACTGTTAAGTATATTGAACAAATAAAATATCAATATAAAATCATTATAGCTTTATACAAGTAAAAAAAGAGTGTAAAACATACAAAAAAACTTAATAGGAGAAATGTCACTTTTAACTGTTACAATATTAGAACTTTAAGATACATCTTACAAAATCTTACAAAATAAATTGATTGCTTTTAAAAATTGAATGATTTTGTCGGCAGCGACATTTGTAAATAGGTCTTTAGTCAGCAGAATAAAAATCACGCCTGATATCAGCAACATCTACACATTCAATTAAAACGTGTTTGATTGTATAAGGACAATTGCATGAAATACATTCAGGTCTGTCATCACTGTTGAGAATAAAACTATGTGTTGTTCTAGTTTGTCCAATACGACATCGGGCCAACACTACCTGTTCCCTACGGTTTCTACCACAGGAACCGACTTGTTTACCGACGTCTGACTGTATTCAATGCAGTTTATTATTTATTTGCAGATCCCACCTGGCCTGCCAGAACTTTAAAACGTATTTCACGATTAAAGGCACTGGACAATCCGCCATCTCGTCATCTAGTGCATCCTTGGCTTCCTGGTCAGAAACTGTTTCCATATATCCCCACATGACTAGGGATCCAAATATAAATGACTTCTTTGCCAAATGCTATAAGTGACTTGTAGAATTCAGCTATTTTCAAAATAATTGGGTGTATTGTTTTTCGACTTTCAATTGCCAACAGGCATGAAAGTGAATCGGAACAGATCATAAACTTATTTGTTTGCGATAAAGCTACAAATTTAAGTGCTGAGTAAATAGCGGTAGATTCAGCAGTAAATATGGAACTAGAGGATGGTAGTCGGAGAGTTTGAATTTTATGTCACCATGTGATTATAGAGTCCCTTATTGTATAAAATGCTCTCGTAAGATGCATAATCATCGCAGATTGTCCTATTAATTGGTGATATATGCCAAACACAAATTTTGGCAGATCATGTTCATAAGTTGTTATAACTTCATTAAAAAAAAAAACAAACAAAAAAAAAAAAACAAACAAAAAAAAAACCCCAAAAAAACCCCAAAAAACAATGTATACAGCTATAAAAATCTTTAATCGATTGTTTCGATATTCGTTTTGCATATTTATATTTACAGCTTACCCAGTTTACATGCACCATATATCGAGATGAGGGATTCATGTCAGTGAAGACAAATGTAGTGCACATCATGGAGTAGCACAGTGGTTTAGGTTATAAGTGCGAGGGCTTAGAAAGACATTTGGAAGGCAAACACAGAAATATAAAGGTTGTGAGTTCTCCAGTGGAGACCACTGCGTTCTGGTGAAGAGGCTAACTGGGGAATCCGGAGATGTCGCCCAAAAGCAGTATGAGGAATTCTCAAAGAAGGCAGATAATAATAATCAAAGAAAAATAAAAAATCAATAAATTAAAGCATTTTTATTCAATTCACATGACACATTTGTACGGAAAAGCTTTATATCTGCTCCAAAATAAAAGTGACAACAAAAGTCCGAATCGATCAAAGGAAGAGACTAGTAAGGAAAATCCGTATAACATTCGACTGAATCAGGGGAACACAATCCGACACAGAACATTTTGGCAAGCCGTCATATTCCAGACTTGGAACGGGCATTTTATAAATAAAATGGTGGGTTAAACCGGGTTTATTGATGCATCAACCTCCCGCTTATATGACGACTAACTATAGCGTCTGTGTGCCCAGATTGTGTTAAATGTCAAAGCCATAATATTGTCAGGGCGCACTACACTATTTCAATACGCCAATGTTTGACAGACCTCGAAAATAGTACTATAAAAATAGTGCCTTTTAATTTGTAGTGAATCGAGCCAATTGATACATGTTATAATCACCAAGATCATAGAATATTTCTAGGTGAATGACGGAGAGCAAAGAGCAGTTGAAAAAACATGATTAAGTTGCATAACAAGCTAGAACAGTTGCGACTATGTACAAAATTAACCAGGACGTTTCAATTCGATTTTATTTTCTTATTTGACATACAACATATGATTTAAATGTATTTAGTTTATCGTGTTGGTGATCTGTAAACGGAAAACAAGTTCCCGCACCTCGGAAAATTCATTTCTATATATGGGAATTTTTGAAATCCCGGAATTTAACATACGAGTCCATGGGAGGCCGAATTAGTGGTGTGCCTCCTGTCAAAACCTAGAATTTGTCTCTAACAGGTAAAATGTTTTTGTCGTTCGATGTACAAGCCTAGTCTCTTACAAGTAAAATATTTTTGTCGCTCGGTGCACAAATCATGCTATAGATGCAAAAAGAGAGAAACATCAAGGAAGAAGCCAAAACTTAAACAAAACCGTCATCAATAAAAAGGAATTGAATATTTATCAATCAAATCTGGATATCGTCCAATAAATTTCTTCAGACACCGTCATCAATAAAATTGGAAAAAGGAATTGAATATTTATCAATCAAATCTGGATATCGTCCAATAAATTTCTTCAGAAAAACTATTAATCTGCATTTCTCGCAGCCCTGATTAAAAAGGTTACGAATTACACATCTGTGTCGTCAAAAAATCTTGATAGTGGCTACATGCTCTAGAGTAACGGATTAATTGAGAAATATATACTCAATACGATGGGGAAGACGGAATATTACTGTCGAGGTGTGGAAAGTTTACAATATCAAAATTGAAATCGTCTCTTTTGTCATAAATTCGTGTGCTCAGGTTACCACTGTCGTCAAACTCCAAAAGTAAATCTTAAAAACGAAACAGAATGGTCAGTGTCTGTAGTCTCCTTTATTTCAAGTTCTGGGGGATATATTAATGGAATATAGTCGGCAAAGTTACTATTATTAAGCGACAAGACATCATCAATATATCTGTATGAGAAATTAAAGGATCTAGCCTCTTTAATTTTATTTTGTTTGACCAAATTTTGCAAAAATTCTGTTTCGTAAGTGAACAAAAACAGGTCAGCTAAGAGAGGAGCACAATTCGTTCCCATTGGAATACCGACTGTCTGTTGGAAAATCTTGCCCCCGAACTGGACAAATATGTTGTCAATGAGAAATTCCAGCATGCTGATCACCTGTTCTTCGGTGAAGTATCGTGTGTTACCCTTTGGTACTTTGTTAGTAAAATATGTAGATGTATATGCTAAGGCTACATATTCAAAGCTCTATCCTTTTTTGTAAGTAAATGCGTTCTTCATAAGATCAATCAAACGACTTTTCAATTTTGAATGGGGAAGAGTAGTATAGAGTGTAAAAAAATCGAATGTTTTCAACGAGTGGATCTTAGAAAGTGACCGGGTTTTCAAGTTGTTCAGAAGATCTTTAGAATTTTTTAGTATCCACATATGATTGATGCTTTTACGTGAATAAACAGTGTCACAATATTTTTGCTGGCCTTCTTTCACAGCAGTCAAAATCTTAGTTAGGATAATGGACAGTTCTTTAGTAGAACAATTGGAAGAGCCGGCAATGTACCGTTGTTTGTACGGCCACTTATGAAGTTTGGGTGTCCAGTACAAACTAGGCAAATCATTAGATTTGTCATTGGTAGAAATGTTTAATGATTCCATAAACGATTTAAGAGTTGCCAGGATTTCATCTTTATCTATAGTAATATTTTTGTATGTGGGGGTTGCCTGAGCTACAGTTGGTTGAACGCTCAACGTTACAACATGAACGGAACGCGAACGGAGTGTACACGCGAGTGGAGCGAACGGAAAACGGAATGAATTACACGATTCAAACGATTCTTTGCATTCATACACGCTTCAAACGATTCGTTGCATTCATACACGCTTCAAACGATTAGTTGCATGCATACACGCTATACATGGAACATCTACACTGAATGAACGAAATGAATCATTTCAACCGTGTATTTCGCTCATATCGTGTGTGTACACGATATGAATGAAATAAACGCAAGAATGTTGATTTGATTGGCTAATGTGAGAATTGATAAAAATTGCAAATTTGTTGAAAAAACGAAACTTATTATAATTAATCTAACTTTTTTAATGACGGTAAATTTAATCAAAATTATTTTAATTTAGTTCTGAATAGATAGTTGTTCTGTTTAACACAAAAAGTTCCTTCGGAGATTTTTCAAAGTAATACCTTTGCGTTCTGTCATACAACTGACAGCCTTCAGTTACATTTTTGGAGAAACGGGACGGGACCTGGGATGGATCCAGTGGCAACAAACAACATGAAACTAGGACAATGTTCAAATTTGTATTTAATAAATGGCGACTATTGCGTTACATTTCAATAAGAAGTTGAACAAAGAACATCTCAAGGACCGATATGATTTTTTTTTTGGTTGATCATGCAAGAAAATCGATTTATCAGTACACAAAACATAACTTTCTTATGAAACAACCTGTAGTATTTAGATTCATTTGCATTCCTTTCTTTAACACTTGGTTTGTGCTATGTTTCAAAAGGTTTTAGCACTAAATAGTTTTGGAAAGGTTGCATTTATCATCAGAAACAACAGTGTAATAGTACCCTGTACATGCTATAAGGGTATAGGGGTCAACATCTTTGAAAGGGTAATTAAAATTCAACAATGTGGCCAACCAGAAAGTGAAACACACATCAGTTGTGAATGCGTCAAAGAGAATTTTCCATAACCCTTTATTTATTAATTTCCACCTTTAGTTGTTTAGGCCACTGTTTTTTTTTATTTTTGGTTTTACGAACTTTTTCCTAAATGTTGGTGGGTAGAAGGAAGGACAAAAATAAAAAATAAAATTCTAGAAAAATTTAGGATTAAGATAATAAGAATTTTATTGAATTTTAGACCAAATATTTGTATGGTAGGAAAAAATTTCAAAAAGCAAATTTTTTTTTCAAATTTGGGCCTAAATTTTTAAGGTAGGACTCCTGGGTTCGAAAACTAGAAAAGAAAAAAATCAACGGCCTTACAGAAAAATAAATATTCTGCTGACCAATTAACCAATTAGTTTCCTCAAAATGGAAAGGGACCTATTTTGATTAAGTCAAATACTGTGCATAAAATTTATAAAATATGTGAAGGCGATTTCAAGTTACCATACAACATAGAGCTATTTCATGCCAGGCCCTAATAAAAAGTCTATATAACAGTCATTACAATTGATGAGAGGGGTATATCTTGATATTGTTATTTTGTAGTTAATTGAATTCATGTTGATGGTTTCTTGCTTAACGCAGAGACATGTCTCAGTTGGGATTCATTGACTTGAATGTATTAATAATGGTTAATGAAACACGAAGAATTTGAGATGGAAAGGGTTTGAAATATTCGATTTCAATTTGATATAAGTTATGTGAATCAAAACGGACCACAGGGAGGGTAAATCCATTTTGACCAGGTGGGGGATCCACACTGTCTGCTGGGGGGTCAACCCATAATTTATCCATTAAAAGGGGGTTTGGAACCAGATTAAAAAAACACCTAGGAATTTTAAATATTTTCCAACCAAAGTGGGTGGGGACACCCTTGACACCCTTGGCCTCCTCCTAGATCTGGCACTGAAGAGGCAAAGCTCAGTAATATATATATATATATATATCCCCGCTCCCCCATTTGATTCCAGAAGTAAAAAAGTCAATAACAAAAATCAAGTCAAATCAAATTTTAAAATAGCTGGTGCACAATGGCAATATGCACTGACCATTCTGTGAAAGTTTCACAGAATTTGTCTCAGTGGAACTGGAGGATTTTTTGTCACAAAGTGTGTTCCCCTATGGAGGGCTCCAAATTTGATTCAAGAAATCAAAAAAAAAAAATCAGATCGAATCAAATTTCAAAATAACTGGTGCAGCACAATGGCATTATATACTGAATTTTCTGTGAAGGTTTCAGTGAGTTTCAAACAGTGGTCTCAGAGGTGTTGTCGCCACAAAGTATGTACATGTAACCCTATGGCCGATCGAAAAACAAACAGAAAGAAGAACGAACTAAAACCATGATCATTGCATACCCCTAAAAGCAGGGGGTATTATCACACACTATATATAACGCTCATACTGTATCTTTGGTTTTAAACTTTTACTAGATCCAGTGACATTTAAATTTAATGTGTTTAGATCCTTGTAAAAAACTTAAGGGCAGAAGTTTGCCATAATGAAGACACTCAAAAGACTTTATTTTTTCCTTCATAACATTAATGTTTTGCCAGTGTAACAAATTTATTGCAGTTATGAAGACTTTTTTATTCCATTTTTTTATTACTTTTTATTATTATAAGACAGTCGCATTTTACCATGTATGTGTTTAAATGTGTCTCATTTTGTTTATTCCAACGTCAGAATTTGTTCGTTAAAAACAGGGGTTCCAGGTATTTCATGCTTACATTTTTGACAGGATATCTGTACAAAAAATCCCATAATGTGTATGTGACAAATACATGTATACTCCAGCAAATATAACAATTAAGCAACAAACATACAAGATATCAAATGAGATGATAATTGACATGTCCCTGTGAAAAGTCTTTAGCGTTTGTCCATTGTCAAGTTTGTATAGCTGTTGAGGATTTGAGGGAGGTACAAACATGGTCCATTAAAAAAGTTTTTTTGTGATATGATTCATGAAATTCAGAAAATGCCCCAAAATACAATTACACAAGAAAAAATTTGAAATGCATACTCCAACTTTTACTGTTTACATGTAAAAATTAATGTAATTTACTTTTATCATACACGTATGGACTTATGGTACAATATTTGTCTCCTGTTGGAATCGAACCAACCTACAAAAATGTATTCGCCTGAAGAAGACTTCATATATAGTTTCTTGTACCTTAAGTTACATGTACCTTTAATAAATTTGTGAATGTGTACACATAAACTAGTTAACTACAGGCTCAGCCTCAGTACATGTAGACTGAGCTTGTATTGCTCAAACCAAATAAAGGGCTACGCTGAGCGCAGCATGATACGACCGCAGCATGTCAAACACTGAAATTTGAGCAAGTGACATTTATTCAAAATGGATGATGACACAGTAAAGAGCTTGATACAGTAATTAAATGGACACAATTAAGAGCTTGATCCAGTAATTAGCTGCACACAAACTAAGGAAAATAATCAAAGCTCCGATGAAGCCCTGAAAATCTACATGTGGCAAAACTTCGTGGTCATCCAAGGAACTGCTGCATATGTCTGCATGTATTAATTAAGTTATTACGTATTACGTGAAAATAATCGGATTGTGTGATTTCGTATGTATGTCAATTGTGCAATACACAGGTAAACAAATGTTTTTTAAGCAATTTATTTTGAATAAAATTATTTATGTTTTTGAATAGTGTACAAAGGGAGGTAAATCAAACATAAAGACCCGATGCATTATGCTACTGCGTTGCAGGCTGGTTGATCCGAGACGCAATATAAAAAAACGATTAATTTGATAAACATGCATATTGTTTTCAATTTAATATCACAACATTGTATTCAACTCAAGAAAATGAAAAAAAAATAACTTAAATACACAATGTATAAGATTTTGATAGAAACTTGCTAACTACTAAGTATATTCTATCGGAAGCACGAAGATCATCTTTCAGAGCTGTTAATAGGCTTGAAGCCTCACATGATTTTTTTCTTGTCATATTAATAACTCTCGGTCTTTGGCTTAAGAGTTAAAAATTAGAACTTTATAATTCTTTCTGTATATTGGAAAAAGTAAGAGGTACATGTATGTCAAATTGGTCAACATACTACTTTAACTATATGATAAGAGGAAAGTGAAGAAACGAACCCCATTAAAATCCAATAAAAAAAATTGCAATTTCAGCCCATTTGACCACTCATAGCTGAATAATTACATTCATTCTGCTTCATATAGGGAAATCCCCGTATTTGATTGGTTACGAGTACTTCCGATCATTTCTGTAACTGTGTTTTATTAGTCAGTAAAACTACAGCAGCACGTGACTCCTTGACAACGACAAAAGTAAACAAAGACAGCGGAGTAATCCAAACTAGGAAATGGTGCATCATCCATGAATTTCATTACGTTATCAAATGTGAAGACTAGCATTCCATTTACGGAATGTAATTATAAGTATTGAAAGCAATATTTTGTAGTTTTATTGTCGTGTAAAAGGATGGACCGTAGCACATTTTTTACATGAAGCGCTAGCGTCCTTCATTCAAAATGTGCTACGGTCCACCCTTTTACACTCCAATTAAACTACAAAATATTGGATTCAATTCTTAAGAAATGGCTAGAGCTACACAAACACATTCATTATACAACCAAAAGCTTAATTGAATTTTGATTGACAATTATGAAAATATTAATTAGTTATATTTGGATGGGAATGAACAAAAATTGCCTTCATGGTTTATGTTCTTTAAAGCTAAATATTTTTAAATTTGTCACAGAAGCAACTTTTGTTTAATGCAATTTCTTTACTTTTTTTAAATTATAATTTTAATTAGTACGGCATTTGTACGGATTACGTAATATATTTTAGTAAAATTCCCTGAAACAAAGAAATACCAATATAAGCTTTTTCATGCATTCCATCATTTTTTTTTATTACAACAGAGAAGGGTAGCCCCTACACACTGTAGATATATGTACACTTAAATGTGTTGCAAAATAGTTTGCCAAATTATAACACCATATATATTGTGGGCGAATTGACTCCGTGTGAACCAGAATGTGGGTGAACCAACTCTGTGCAAACAGGAAAGTTGGTGACTGTGGGTGAATGTGCACTATGCAAATCTTTTAGTGGAAAATGTTGTATTTGTCTATTTACTGACATTTCCTGATGGGATATATGGCGCAAAAACTCTCGATCAGTGTAGTGAGTCCACACGGGCTTACTGATGCAAACCCATGTAGACTTGCGATGTTGTTCAAGTATCAGCTGGTACCCTTGTGGACTCATGACACCGTCCAAGAGTATGAGCCTTACATCCCATCAGGACATGCAAGTGAATAGACATGTACACATGTATATACAATATATGAAAAGAAAGGAAATGGGGTAAATGTCAAGGAGACAACATCCCATATCCAGGTTAAAACGACCCAAAACAAAGCATCTAGGGGTCACCGTACGGTCTTCAACACAGTGAGGAACCTCACACCATGGAATGTACATGTACGTTGTCAGAACATTGGGAATGTACATGTACATTGTCAGAAAATATAAAATTTATTTGACGAGCTTTAGAAACAGGTAGAAATGCTGGTAGAAAATATTCATAGGGCCGTATTCGTCTAGTAAATACCATCATTGCAGGATAACAAATTAAAAAAAAAATATGCATAGTGGGCATAACTCCCATACAAGGCACATGCAAGGTCCTGTCCACAACTACCAGTGTTCCTGCCCCGGTTCCTGCCATGGTATAATTATAGGTATAGGCATATATTAATTTTGGAAGTTAGAACTCTTGCTGTCCATGCATATACACATATATTGTGTACTACATACATATGGTAATGAAAAAAAAGGTAGCAACACAGGCACTTCCATACCCCTCCCCCTTTTTTTCTCGACATACTTAACATACCGTTTCAGAAACAATCCGAACGACTGTCGTGTTGTTTTGATATCATGAATGTCGTTTAAAACTGACTGCATCCGCAGATATGATGTGTCAACCTGAATGGAATTGACTTTATGGACGATAAAGTTACGAACTGCCAATCTCCGGAGCAGAGGTCCTTTCCGCTCCGTAATTCTACCGGAAATACTCCACTGGAAATTTTCATATTGCCGAGTGTGCGAGCCTATGCCCTTGCTTGGAAGTTGACGAACTGCAAGCCCATTTTTGTTGACATACGTCACTATGAAATAATTATTTATAGGATTTTATTTTTGTGAAACGCATTTCCGGTTCACACGAAATACACGCTCCAAACGATATACACGCTCTGCACGATATGAACTGTTCCGAGCTTGCGTACACGAACAGAACGAAATGAATCGTTTGTTTCGTGTAAAACGTGTATGAATTGTACACGCAACACACGATTTGATTTATTTGAAACGGAACGAACGGAAAACGCGAGCGGAACGAACGAAACACGGAATGTACACGCAAAAAATGTAACGTTGAACGTTCAACCAACTGTATTTTCTACGCCAAGTTCTTGTATTAGGCAATTATAATAGTGCTTTTTGCACACAAAAACAACATTGTTTGCGGCTTTGTCTGCTGGGATTGATTGATTGATTGAATGTTGTTTAACGTCTACTCAGCAATATTTCAGCTATATCAAGACGAGAACAAGTTTGTTAATAAATAATCACTTTGGGGTATGGAAAGGGCCATGGGACGGGAAATTCTGACTGCCACTGGAAAAGTAGGGTGAAATCGTCAAGGGCGGGGAATTTAGCCTTGTAGCCGATCACCTACGGACCACCCCAAAAAGAGCTTGCTACAAGGGTTCTTTAACGTGCAGGAAGCGTGGCATTTCTTCCAACACGTGGACCTGAGTTTACATCCCATCCGAAAGATGGGTTGTGTATTTATTAATCCCGCTCAACCACGGGAGGGGTCCTATTTCTATATCCCGGGACCCTCGGGGTCAGCCTCCGTTTAGGAGGGGTCACACCCCGCAAGCCGGAGATACTAGGTCCTATTTCTATATCCCGGGGTTCCCTCGGGGTCCTTTGTTAGGATGACTCATACTTCAAGCTCAGAGGATGCTGCGGGCCTATTCATAAGCCGGGACCGCGCACGACGGTTGTCTGCTGGGACGACAACATACTTTTCGTGAAGGGATGAAAGACAAGATACAGCGTCACCGTCTTTGAAGATAGATTTGGGTGTATTCTGTACGCAGTTTTTCAATTTATGTATTCTGCGTAACACTAAAGACCGGATAGCTCTTATCCACTCTGACAATGTGTTGATGATTCACGCTTGATCCAGGATCTGGCATATTCCTCAACTGTGTCCATAATGATCTTAAAATTATGATTCCAGTTGATACTTTGAGGTTCCCTGAACTTCGGGCCTTTTGAAATAACTTTATGAAAGGTTATGTCTGCATACCACTACAAGTTTAAATAAAATAACCAACATCATTTAAAGATACAAAATGAAAGATAACAACTCTTCGGGGCCATTTAGGGCTTACTATATGGTGTGAGGTTCCTCACTGTGTTGAAGACCATATGGTGACCCCTAGATGTTTTGTTTTTTGTCGTTTTAACCTGGATATGGGATGTTGTCTCCTTGACATTTACCCCATTTCCTTTCTTTTTCATATCTACATTTATACACAAAGTTCCGAAATCAGAATATCTCTTATGGAACGAATAGATAAAAAAGATCCTGATGTCTTATCCAGATTCCATTTTGCCTTGTTTTCTTACTGCTATAAACCTTGATTATAAAAAATTGTAAACCTATGATTTTTGTAAACCTCCTTGACAGAGCCCCGTTGCTCACAAATAGGCTACTTCAACAAGGGTATCTTACCCAAAACTTGAAGTCATCCCTCCAGAAGTTTTACGGTCGACATCACCATCTTGTGGACCGCTATGGGATATCTGTTTCCCGTTGACAACAGAATTTTCCCTTTAAAGCTTAATTGTTGTTTCCTCTACCGGCTTTGACATGTTCAACACGGCGGGTGTCTTATACGAAGCAGGGGATGCTTACTCTACCGGTCCACCTGATCTCACCCATGGTTTTTTATTGGGTCCGTGTTGTTTATCTTTGTGTGTGTGTGTGTCTTCATTTTTCTTTTCTGTGCCGTACTCATGTTGTGTCTCTGTTTCTTTTTTGTTTCCGGTGTTGCCATTGTCCTTGGATTATTCGTTTTGGATTGACGGTTCGCTTCGCACTTACTTTTTACACCATATCTAATTCATACTAAAATTTATCGTATGGATTTTTCAGGACGCTGGAAAAATGGCGGCCTCCTCCTGTTCGTATAACACCATATAAAGGAAGACTACATATTGTTGTTAATATAGCTTTTGCTGAGTATGTTATTCAAAACAGAAAGGCACAACGAATTTTGGAATGGTTAAGCCCAACTCATATTCCAGACAAAACTTTCTTCACAGCACTCAACTTCAATCCAAAACTTGGTATACAGGGTTCATGTAATGGTACGCTATGTTGTTAATATGTGTCGATCATTAAATGAGATATTATGACAGCATTTTTAGAGCTGTTGCATATTTCTATCTTTTGAAGGAATTTAAGGAGATGGGGCCTGAGGGCCTTATTTGGCCTAAAAAAAAGTTTTGGTTAAATATACCGAATTTTTTCATTGAAATATTCTATGGGTACGACTTTTCATTAGATAGTAGCATTTCTCAAATATCAATGTATGATTATGAGTTTTTCAGTGTAGAAGAAGGGACAAATTAAAGATTTTATAGAAATCAAAGTGCTGATAGCCATAATGGATCGATTGGACTCTATGTTTCTTTAAAACAATATTTACAAATTTACCAAACAGAATCCAGTCAAAGTTTGTTTTAACATCCCAACCAATGTTTGGTCTACTTAGGACTAATCTCTACTGCAGGAAACAATTTATGAAATGTATTATATGTTCATTAATTCAGTTATAGAAGATTATTAAATGTGTTTTAATATATAGCCCGTGTTAAACTACTCGCCATTTTGTTCCATGCTAGGAAACTCATAATCTAAAAGATATATAAATGAGTACCAACTTGGGACTAGTGTGACCACAGGTCTTAGGTTACCACGATTTAAAAATAAAATCCAAAATTAAGACAACAATAGCTCATAAATAGACACAAGAATTGATTATTCAGATTATTATTGAAAAATAACATATCAAACAATATAAAGTAGCACCAATTTCGCAACCGGTTTTTATAGTGTTATCCATTGTCCTTGGATTGTTCGCTTTTGGATTGACGGTTCGGTTTTCACTTACTTTAGTACATAGAATAGATACCTATAGTTATTGTTATTTGTGGGAAAATATCACTGTGGCATTTCACCCATAAAAGCTGCATGCGTAGTTTTTCTCTACAAAGATCGAACATTTATCCCATCCAGTTTGAACCACAGAATGTGTTGCACTTTAACTGATGCCTGAATACACGTGCAAAGAAAGCTGTCTTTCAGAGCAACCAGTAATTTGGATTTGCAAAGTATTCAAAATAAATGAAGTCATCTGCAAGATAAGACAAGTTCCACTATCTTAAAATTTTCCAATAAAGCACCTATCTTTCAGCCACTTTATGTATAAAATCAAACAAACAAAAAAATCAATCCAAAAGAAAAAAAAACTAAAACAAAAACAAAACAAAAAACTAAACAAACTAAAGAATAAGTAAAACGCTTTGTATTTTATTAGAAGAGATGAATTTAAAATCAGCAGGTAGTACTTGTGATGAGAAAATTGTCCTAATTTTTTCCATCTTTAAAAATCAGTCAAAATAATCAAACAAACAAAAACAAATCTTAAAAGCAAATTGTCTTTTAATAGTTGAGCAAAAGTTTGTCATCGGGTAATTGCTTTTATTAGGAAACAATCTTTATCATAATTTTCAAATCAGTAAGTTTACACATATATGAAACTAATTGATACCCCAATCCACAATCTATTTATAGACTAAGTAAACGGACGTAAACAGCTGATTGAAAATACACATTGCTGTGTTGAAAATACACATTTCTCTGTTTAATTCTAAGTAGAAAGTCAAAATCATTCTGCCAGTTTTAATCACTGCATTTGTGATGTTTAATAATTAATATGTATATAAGTTAAGAAGTAATGTATTCAGCTGGTCTGCCAACACGTGTCGACAGGAAGCAATCAACCATGTAAATTAAATGACCGATAATTGACCACTTGTTTATAAAATCAACAACAGACTGTCACACCTATTCAGTTTTAACAATCTTTATAACTGAGATAGGTATCACTTTCAAATTAATTACTTTAATCAAGTTAAAACAATATTTCCGTCCAGTGGTATGCAATTTATATCCACCTGTTGATATGTCAACAAATAAATTACTCCGCGAAAAACCGGAAGTGAATTGCGAACTATATTCCAGCGTATGTAATATAAAAGGTAGCGACTAGGCAAGAAACTTCCGGTCATCCAGGTTTGGTAGTTAGTGACATGGAAACGATTGTCCCAATCGTTCCAAAAATGACAAATTTGACCAATTTTGACTACTTTTTCTGTATAGGAAATGTTGAGCACACAGAAACCACAGAAATATTTGTATGAGAGGTTCAATTCATTTGTACCAGTAAGTTGGTAAGTTATCCAATTGGTTCTTGAATGTGCTCGATATTTCCGGTGAGGAAAACTGTTCAGAATTCTGCCAAATTCTGTATCTTTATCTAATTGGTTCTTGAATGTACTCGATATTTCCGGTGAGGAAAACTGTTCGGAAATCTGCCAAATTCTCTTTCTTTCTATGAAAATGCCCTAGAGTTAAGCAATAACAGTACATTATTTGAATACCCGAGGGCGTCAATCGTAGATTTGACGGTCAAAATGCAGTTAACAGGCGACGCGTAGCGGAGCCTGTAAACGGATATTTTGACCGTCAAATCAAGATTGACGCCCTCGGGTATTCAAATAATGTACTGTTATTGCGATTGTAATGCAATAAAAAACCATTAATCAATTTCATATTCTATTTTTAACTTGTGTATTTGTAACCATACAAGGAACCAGACTAAACAGGGAACCTACCATGTCCCAGGTGTGTAGATGGTGGAATTGACGGTCAGTTCTGACCAATCAAAACTTTCGTTATATAAATGTTGCATTACAATAGCATTTTCATGACATCAGAACTATACCTATTGTGACGTCATTGGTCCTATCTTTTGCATTCTTTTTGTAAATTGGATTTTATCTTTGATCGATTGATTGATTGATTGATGTTTTACGCCAACTTCGGGAATATTTTTGTTATATTGTGGCGATACCTATTAAGTATATTGAACAATTATAATATAGATAAAATATCAATAATAAGCCATTATAGATTTATGTTAAGTTAAACAAGAGTGTAAAATATAAAAAAAATAATACGAGAAATGTCAGTTTAACTGTTACAATATTAGACAAATCTATTTAAATCTTACTAAATAAATTGATTGCTTTTAACAATTGAACAATTTTGTTGCCAGTGACATTTGAAAATAGGTCTTTAAGACAATCAGCAGAATAAAAATCACGCCTTATATCGGCAACATCTACGCATTCAATTAAATCGAGTTGGATTGTATAGGGACAATTGCATGGAATATATTCAGGTCTGTCATCACTGTTGAGAATAAATCTATGTGTTGTTCTTTTATGTCTAATACGAGATTTTAGCTTTGAAACGAACATGAGAGAGGCCAAATCAAACCCATCATCGCACCTTGTCCTCTTACTGTTGTTAGGAGCATTAAGACCTCTTTCACTGTCAAAATAAAAGCATGTTGCTTCGGCTGTCCCTCCACTTTCTTATCTTTGTTTTACTTATAATTTCTCACGTGATAACTTTCTCGTCCTAATTTAGCTGAAATATTGCTCACTGGACGTAAAACTTCTATTCATCAATCAATCATTTGTCATCTATCACTTCTCTCACATATTTTGTTTTCTTTTAAATGGTTGATTTAAATCTGAAGAGAAATGTTAAGTTCACAAAATGTCAATCTGATTTATATATCGGAAAAAATACCAAAGCAAAAAGCTAGAACACGAAAAGATCTGAAATATGAAAACTCATATCAAATCAAAGAAGAGGTCACCCAAACTGAGACGCTAATGACAAACAAATAACACAATTCTAAATAAACAAGACTGTCACAAAATTAAAAGACAGGCCGTTTAAACTCCGCAGAAAAACTGGAGGTTTACCGTGCGCTCTTAAAGGGTAAGCATGTGACGACTTGCCCACATTTATAATAAACGAGACAAATGGTTTGAAATATCTTCGTAGTCTTTATTTTCTCTGTTAGTCTTTACTTGCTTTCGAATGTGCTCCTTTTTTTTACATCTAAATATATTTAAAAGTGCTGTGAGCTATCTAAAAAAACATTTCTCCTCACAAAGATTATTTTCTTACTATATTTTATCACCTTAAATTGTTGAAGCGTCCACATTAAAAATGTAGGATACATGTAATCATTAAGTAGCCACTGAAAGGGGATTACAATATGTCTGGTGTATCATATCTGAGCAATGATCGTGGGTTCAAGACTACATGTACCCAAATTGAAGTTTCTGACCACTAAAAAATGTTGCAGAATCATTAAATCATTCGGGAGTAACAAATGAAAAGAGGTCATGCTCGATTTTGGAAAAAATGTTACAATGAGAACTCTTGACATACTGATAATTCTTTCCATGTTAATATGGCTCCTTATACATAACTGTGGAGCCTTTCCCCATCTACTTGCAAGGGTAATATCGGGACCATTGTAGGGACACTTCGCGTAAAAAAAAGACATGTTCCGTGCAGTATGAAAATCTCTTCTATATGTTAAGTAAAAGGCTGGCCTTGTGAGAGATGTACAGAAGTTAAATGTCCCGCGCTTACCCGATTTTAAACGTTCTATTAGCAATCAAATTCGTTGCCCGGACTCTCCCTTCCGCTTTCATTAGCCTTTTTTTAATTGATCAACTTGTTCTTTTCACTGGAAGTAAATTGCTAAATAACCATCCAACCATCAGTGTTTTCATTACATTATATCTGTTGCAGTTTCTGGAAAGATAACTTGCTCAAAATCAATACAGCCAGATGATATTGAACAGACTATTAGTTCAATAATCATTTTAACATCGAAATAATAATGTCTATTAATTTTATCAAGGGATCCCGAAATAATAAACAAGAGGCTCTCAGGAGCCTGTATCGCTGACCTGGGACCCGGTGCTTAAACTTTTTGCATTTGCAGATATCTGGGATAGGATGCTTACCTATCGGATGCAATTTTGAATTGAACCTCTTTAAGGATCATCTCGGATTAGGACCATGACCTGTAACATGTATCAAATCAAATAATTACATGCAGAAGAAAATAAGTTTTTCTCAAAATCATAGGTTTCTGGCTTGGTTTCCATGGCAACCAAATGCACCATTATCCTTTACACCCAATTTCATACCTTGTTCCAAAACAATATTGGGCAGGGGTTCCCCTTATAACCTAAGTAATACATATAGCTGTGAAAAAAATACAACAATTAACAATTATCAACAAAAAATTGCGATTTTCTAAAAAAATTTAAGTTTTTTAGTATAGTTTCCATGGCAACCATAGTTATTTTAGGATGTCTCCATCCAATGCAATCAATTTTAAACCCATTTCCAAAAATAATTTGGGCATGGGTTCCCCTTATAATCTTAGTTATACATATTGCTGTAATCAAAATACTATTATCAACAAAAACTACTTTTTTCCCGAAATTTCAATTTTTGGTATGGTTTCCATAGCAACGGTACTTATTTGTAAATTTCCAATGTTGTGGAACCCTTTCTTACGTGACACTCACCTTTCCTGTGAAGTTCATGGAGTTGGTGTTAAGAATTTTTGAGATACGGTGAAAAAAGTTGCAAAAACATTCAAAATTTCATTTTCCCATAGGGTTAACATTGACGACCCCACCCCTTTTTGAGCCCCCAAATGTAACCTTAATGGACCCCCTTGAGAATATTTTTCATGATTGCACATCTAGATATATGGGGCTAACATCCTACAAGGTTTGAACACTCTAGGTCTGATGGACTCTGAGATCTGCTTCGGACAAGTTCAAGGTGACGAGAATAAAGAAAGATGGAAGAATTTTAATTATAATAAGAAACGCAACAAAAACAAAAAGTCTCCCAAACTTCGTTTGGGAGACTCAATAATAACATATGATTAAATATGCCGACAAAAGTACCATAATGACCTAGTTTGGTTTCAAATAGCCAAGTTATTTCAAAGATACTTGGAATGACCCAGACCTGACAGACACATTTTTTAAACAGACCTGCCTGCCAATGACCATTTGACCAAGTTTAGTTTCAAGCGTTCAAATAGTTTCAGAATTTTTTTTATATCAGGCGCTGAGATATTAAATAAAGTTGATTTTGTTCACATAATTTAGTGGCAATCTTGATAGGAAGAAAGAAAGAGACAATGATAATAGAGAAGCAGACTACGTATGGGGCAAAAACTATCGACGTGTAAAACTTCAATTTCGTTCTTATTAGACATTGGATAGAGAATGTCAGTATTCATTAATGAAAAATATTTTATTGTTGCCATTTTTATGACGCAATGAATGTTTATCTCTTTCTCTGAAGTAAAATTATGTGAATAAGCAAAGAAAACGCTGAGAAAGTATTAGAAAATACTCAAGTACTAATGCATTTCTACAATTTCAGGTAAAGATCACAGAGATAATATTCCAGGATTTGGCTCAAGTTTAAGCAGATTCAAACGCTGGAGTTTTTTGCAACACAAAGATTATAAATGCCATGGTAAATTTGTGCGTGGGATATGCATTCCCGGAATTGCTGATCTACCTATATTAGACAAACGTCCTGAATTATTTCTTAATAAGCTGTACTGGAACTGTAATCGCTATGTGTTAGACTGTATGGAGGAATTAATTTTTTACCGCACAGTGGATGGTTTCTAAGTAACCTAAAGCTTAATTTGTCACTTTATGCTAATATGTGTACTTTGTTAAGCACTCAATAAAATAATAATTTTTCCAAGAACTTTTAGACCAATATTGCCTTTTTTGCTATTTTGCATCATGTGTAATTTAAATATCAGGCTGAAAAAAGTTTGAGATATGTGTAATTCTTTGAATGTAGATAGTATTGCTTGTCTAGTTATGTTAAGTCCATTGGTCTAGTTCTAGGTTCCATACGTCAGTTGCAGCACTTCACATTTAAGTCCCTCTTTTTTAAACATTGTAAGTTAAACACTGGACTATTTTATAATGCTACTTATAGTTTCTAATTCTTGTTCAAAATAAATACTTCCAAAATAATGCTAGATGAAATTGATAAACAACATGTTTGGAAATTGATCTTTCTTGCTGATTGATCATTTACACAATGTATATGTCTCGTGTCAATTTCTAGATAAAGTGCAACCGGATGTTGATGAGATTAACACCTGAATCGTTGTCTAACGAAACGGTTTTTGCATTTTTATGACTAGGATAACTCAATAATATGACATATTTATCAAAAATATTATATTCATCATCCGTTTCAATGAATGGCGCAATGATACACATTACAACGATGATAGCAAGAAAATGGCGACACACTTGAGACTGGAGACTACGGAGATCGCTTTACTTCAAATAAATTGAGTAGAAATTAGAGAAAGAATCTCCAACATTATTTTCCGGTTTACTAAGATAATTTCTCACATCTCGATAGTTAAATTTTCACATTTTAAAGTTCTCGGGTAAACCTCGTATTTTAATAAAATGTGAAAATTTAACTATCTCGACTTCTGACTGAGTATTTTCTCTGAATTCTCTAGATTCTGTCCATTTTTAGCTCACCTGACCAAAGGGTCAGTGTCAGCTATTGCGTCCGTCGTCCACTAACTTTTCATATTTTATTTTCATCTTCTTATCCTCTGAGACCACTGAAGCAAATTCAAACAAACTTTACATTTCCTTTGCTCATTTCGTTCCGATCCGATAAAAACATTAATGCCAGCGAGGAATTTATATTGAACATTAGGACCCTATGGGAAAAACATCATTTGCATCAACTTCTCTTGAACAACTGATGCAAATTCATCCAAACTTTACAGGAATGATGTTTTCAAGGTCCTTACAAAGAATGCTTAGTTCGTTCCGATCTGATAAAAAAACATGGCCGCCTGCAAGAAACTTATATTTAATATAGGACCCTATGGGGAAAAATATCATTTAGTAACCTCGGTATTTAGTTATTTCATCAACTCCTCTTAAACCACAGATGCAAATTCAACCAAACTTTACATGAATGATGTATGGAAGATCCTCCACAAAGATTGCTCATTTGTAATGATCTGATAAAAGCGGAATTTATATTTTAACATAAGACCCTATTGTAAAAACATCATTTTCATCAACTCATCTGAAACCACTGAAGCAAATTTAACCAAACTTTACAGGAATAATGTATGGGAAGTCCTTTACAGAGTGTTCATTTTGTTCAGATCTGACCAAAAAAAAAAAAAAAAAAAAACAAAAGAAAAAAACATGACGCCAGGAGAGGACTTATATTTAACAGTTGACCCTATGGGATATACATCTTTTTCATCATGTGCTCTAAAACTATTGAAGCAAATTAAATTAAACTGTTTTGTACTGACATCGGGAAGGGCCTTTACAGAAATTGCTTACATCGTATTGATGTGACAAAAAGCATGGCCGCCAGCATGGCACTTTTTTAAACATTGGTCACTGCAACATCCTGATACGATAAAAAACATTGCCGTCAGCATTGAACTTTGTTTAACATTTGACACTAAAGGAAAACTATTATTTTCATCATCTGATCTGAAACAATTGAATCAAATTTAACTTAACTGTACTGGAATGGCATAGCTTACGTCCTCACCTAAAACTAAAACTCAAACTGCTAATGACATTCCGATAGACAAAAAAAAACATTGTCGTCAGTGCGGAACAGTCCGTCCGTCCGTCCGAACTAAAACTGGACAAGTCAGAGAAACATAACATTTCTATTTAATTGAGGTCAAGGACAACAGCAATATGCCAGACTGACATGTTCTACCGAAAACCAACCTACATACTACACACTATCAAAATACTATTAATTGACATGAAGTTTGAGAAACGAATCAAATCAAAGAACTAAACATGGCCACTCGACTTCGAAACTGAGGTGAAGGACAAGTCATCTACCATACTGATATGTACTAGCGAGAGCAACCAACATACTACATAATATCGACCTATCACTTATATTTATTGAGAAATGGAGAGGAAAACTTAAGATAGCCACTAGACCATGAAACTGCACTCAAAGACTACAGCCACATGCCAGACTGACATGTACTAATAACGACCAACCTACACACTAAATACCATCCAACTAACACTTATAATTTTAGAGAAAGTGACCAGCCAGGGAAACTTAACAAGGCCATAAAACCATGAAATTGAGGCCAAGACTGACATGTGCTACCCAATACCAACCTGCATACTAAATATTATCTACCTTGCACTTATAGTTCGAGAAATTGACTTGATCAAAGAAACTTAACATGACCCCTAGACCCTGAAACTGAGGTCAAAGTCACATGTTTTTATGTCCCTCAGGTAGCACTTGATCAGTGCTACAACTGGAACAAATATGATGTTCCTACATCAAAAGGTTTTCAAAAAAAATAATTCCTGTATTTAGTAAATATTTAACAATATACCGAAGTGGCTGTAAATTTACTTTCTGTGTATGGCCATTTCGACAACTTATGTATCATCAGTGAAATAAAGTCAAAACATTGACAATCCAAAATTGAAAGGTGTAGAAAAGCTGATAGAGAGCATATAATCAAAAGGGTAGATTGATTGATTGATTGAATATTGTTTAATGTCTACTCAGCATATTTCAGCTATATTAAGACGAGAACAAGTTTGTTAATAAATAATCACTTTCGGGAAATTCTGACTGCCACTGGAAAAGTAGGGTGGAATCAAGGGCGGGGAATTTAGCCTTGTAGCCGATCACCTACGGACCACCCCAAAAAGAGCTTGCTACAAGGGTTCTTTAACGTGCAGGAAGCGTGGCATTTCTTCCAACACGTGGACCTGAGTTTACATCCCATCCGAAAGATGGGTTGTGTATTTATTAATCCCGCACAACCACGGAATGGGTCCTATTTCTATATCCCGGGACCCTCGGGGTCAGCCTCCGTTTAGGAGGGGTCACACCCCGCAAGCCGGAGATACTGGGTCCTATTTCTAAATCCCGGGGTTCCCTCGGGGTCCTCTGTTAGGAAGACTCATACTCCAAGCTCAGAGGATGCTGCGGGCCTATTCATAAGCCGGGACCGCCCACGGCGGTCAAAAGGGTAGAAATAGAAGGCCAAAATCAGGTAAGGACAGAGCTTTGCATGAGTGAGATACTCCTCAGTTTTATACAAAATGTTTTAGTTTGGAATATGTAGTTTTCCAAAAAAATCTGTTTTCCGGCTAGCACCAATGTAATGGGCTACTGGGCTGGTGAATACCCTAGGTACTCACAAAAAGAGGGCTATGGAATCAGTGTACATGGGACAAAATCCGCCAGTCCACCAGCAGTGGCATTGACAAAGTGGTAATAAATAACAAAAAACCTTAAGTTAACACAGTCGCCTTCAACGTTGTCATACTTTCGTCGCTAGCGAGACAAAAGGCTAACAGACATCGGACCATTTTGGTGAGGTGAGCTAAAGTGTAAAAGGTAAAAACATTACTGTATCATGTGTATACCTACATTAGCTGCTAATGTCATCCACTTGCATTTACTTTCTACTAAACATAGCGAAACTACTGCCCAGAATGCACTGTTAACTAAAGTCAATTATATTTAATATATACAATCTGTACTCGTGGATCAATGTTTTGTTAGGGGATATTACTGATCTTAAGAAAAGCATTAGACAAACTTAATTGTGACAATTTCTTTATTGGACAACAAAAAAAAATCATTAGTTTGGATGAAATAAAACCAGATTTTTAGGTTCAATTCTGGTACAATGTAGAAATAAATATTAAATTAAACTTAATCATGAATAAAATGAAAATGGAAAAAGCCAATTGTATAGTTTATAAATAAAGTGAACTGTTTCACGATGCAGTAAAATAACTTGTATCCTATAATAGAACTGTATTCAACAAATGTTGATATTTTTGTGCTTATTAATTGATGAACTAATAATGATCAATTCTTATACATTTTAAATAAGTTGTGAAGAATTTACATAGTTTTTTACATACAAAACATGGTTTTAGTAGACACAACCAAAGTAACCACAGCTCAATGTTTTTTATGTTAAGATAATAAAGTTCACATATACATTTTTTGCCATTTCCATGGGTCAGTCAATGTGGCTTTCAATGGTGCATTTTCATTAATTTTGGAAATATACATTGTGTGAGTGATGCTCAATTGACATACTAAGATCTTACCAACCAGTGCATTTTCATTAATTTTGGAAATATACATTGTGTGAGTGATGCTCAATTGACATACTAAGATCTTACCAACCAATCACATAAAACCTGCATACTTGCCAACTGACCCAAATTTGGAGAGTGTGATCCGAAAAAATGAACCCTTCACCCACCAGTAATGATGACACGCCATAGATACCCATATCCAACAACCAATGAGATCGTCACCCGCAAATGACCCACCACAAAAATAGAAACAATTTTAAGATTTACAGAAAACATCGCTTTTTATTTTACTTTAACTGGTAAGACAAAGTAACATTTAACAGAACAGAAAGCACAAACTGGTTCAAAAACAGTAAATTGATTTATTTCAGCCAAAACTTTTAACAAACAAATGACAATGCCCAAAACACTCTCACAGAGAAAGTCTCAAGTATGGTAATCAATGGTACAGAACTTATGCAAAGAATTCTGTAAAAGGTGTGTGACGGTTTGAGATATGACCCACCATCACTGAACTGAATGTTAGGTCATGACCTCCCATACCAGAAATTGAGGTTGGAAAGTATGAAGCTGTTATCAATTCAGTTGTGTGTTCAACTGATCAAGGAGGTTTGTTTTTGTTTTTGTTGTGATTTTTTTAAGAAAAGATTTTAATTACTCTGTAATGGTTTAAACTCCTTCAGATCTTACAATAAACAAACAAAAATAATAAAAGATTTTAAAAATGTGCATCTTTTGATCATTAAATTATGTTCTTACAAGAGACAATATAATAGATTTGGGATATCTCCCATAAGTGTGAGAAATTCCATCTTTTCCCAGGTGGAACACAGAACAGTTAGGGTTTAAGATTTTCTCATTCGTGTAAGAACTTATTTCTTCTAAAAAATACATTGAACAAGCTGAAAAACTTTACATAGCATTTTAAATTGTGATATTAAATCTTCGCTTTGTAACTATGAAAAAGAGGCTCTCAAGATCCTGTATCGCTCACCTGGGCTTTGGCTGTCATAGACAGTCCAATTACCTTGAATAAAAAGGACATCATTTTCAAGTATGGTTATAGACCTCAAAGGTACATGTATTTGCTTCAAAGTTGAACTACATTCATGATAGCAACCATTTTTGATATGGTTGCCATTTTTGAAGGAGGCCAACTTAGGAACGAACATAAAAATCAAAAACATTCAAGTGCAACATCCAAGGACAATTATGACTAACTTTCAATTAGCCCCGTAGTTTCAGGGGAGATCTTTGCATGTGTTTTCCCCATAGGTGAAATGTTAAACTAAGTTCCCATCTAGAATGACGTGAAGACTTGGACAATTATTCTAAAGAGGACCACCAGTGAAATATTGTGACAGAGTTTGGAAACAGTTAGCTTTGTTTTTTCAGAGGAGAAAATCTTTGAATGCTTTACCATAGGGGTCAATGTTTAAACTATCTCGGATGGGATACAGACTTGCCAGACACATTTTTCAATGAGGGCCAACTAAGGACTATTGTGTCCAAGTTTTGTTCAAATTGACCTTGTACTTTTAGAGTAAAAAAAATGAATTTGTTTTCCTGTAGGATACAATGTTAAACTAAATTTCCTGCTGGCAGCCATCTTAGATTTAGACTTGCCAGTCATATTTTTTTAAGGGGACCAACCAAGGACTATTGTGATCAAGTTTGGATAAAATTGGCATTGTTGTTTTAGAGATCTTTGAATGCTTTCCCATAGGATCCAATGTTAAACTGTGTTCCCCGCTTGCGGCAATCTTGGATGTGATGCGAACTCGACAGAAACATTTTTCAAAACGGCCAACTAAAGACTATTGTGACCAAGGTTGCTTCCAATTGGCCTAATAGTTTTTCAGACAGCGATTTTAGATAATGTTTCCCATAACGTCAAATGTTAAACTATCTTCCTCGCTGGTGGCTATTTTAGAAGAGGTCGGAGAACTTGACCAAGTTCAATTAAATATAGTCCTTGACATGCTGAACGTTTTTGCAATTTAAACTTGACCTGTATCTCAAAGCCTTTTTGACGTATAGGACAAAAAGTATAAAATCATGAAAAAGTTAACCAATAAAGGGCCATTACTCGTATATGGGTACTTTTATTTTCTTCAAAATTTCCATGTCAGTAGATCTTGACATGCTGAACATTTTTGCGACTGAACCTCTATCTGTCATAGGTTTTTTAACTAGAGGCTCACATGAGCCTGTATCGCTCACCTGGTCACTGGTTTTATTCATTGTCACCTATAGACCACCCATTCATACTATAAATCAGTTCAACAGATGTTACATTATCATTCTTGGATGAGGTACAAACTAAAAATCACAAATTTTGGAAGGGGTCACCCAAAGACAATTGTAACTAAGTTTGGTTCCAATTGGCTCAGTAGGTTCAGAGGACTAGACATTTGAATGCATTTCCCATAGAGTCCATATGTTAAAATATGTTCCATGCTGGCGGCCATCTGGGATGAGGCAACAACGTAAAAATCACAAACTTTAAAGGGGACCACCCAAGGACTATTGTGACCAAGTTTGGTTCAATTTGGCTTGGTAGTTTCAGAGGAGAAGATCTTTGGATGCATTTCCCATAGGTCCCTATGTTAAACTATGTTCCCTGCTGGCGGCCATCTTGAATGAGGTATGAACATAAAATCACAAAGTTTGAAGGAAAACATCTAAAGGCTATTGTAACCAAGTTTGGTTCCAATTGGCTCAGTGGGTTCAGAGGAGAAGACATTTGAATGCATTTCCCATAGGGTCCCTATGTTAAACTGTGCTCCACGCTGGCAGCCACCCAAGGACTATTGTGACAGAATGTGGTCCCCATTGGCTCAGTGGTTTCAGAGGAGAAGACCTTTGAATGCATTTTCCATAGGGTCCTATGTTAAACTATCTTCCCCGCTGGTGGCCATCACTATTGACAAAAATTTTGACTGCTTTTACCAGACTCAGTCGTTTTTGGACTGAAAAAGTATGAACAAAGTTGAGAATGACTGAGCTTTGTTGATTCAACTCAGATCAGTCTTTTTCAACACTAGTTTTGACTGAAAACGTCTGATCAGAGTTGAGCCAACTCACTTCAGTCATTCTCAGTCTTTACCTGTGTTGTAAAAGACTGTCCAGTGTTGAGCCAACAACGGTCAGTCATTCTCAACACTGCCTGTGTTGTAAATGACTGATTTTTGTTGAGAATGTCTGTCCAGTGTTTAGTCAACGCTGACAAGTCATTCTAAACGCTGCTTGTGTTGTAAAAGACTGGTCTGTGTTGTAAATGACTGACCAGCGTTTACTCAACGTTGGACAGACATTTTCATCACGGGTCGGCCTTGTACAGCACGTGCGGTGTTGAGAACGACTGATCCGAGTTGATTCAACACTGGACAGACATTCTCAACAGATATCAGACTTTTACAACACAATTAGTGTTGAGAATGACCGATCAAAGTTGAGTCAACGCTAGACAGACTTTTACAACTCAGACCAGCCATTTAAAACAAAAGTTAAAGATTTTTATTTATTTATTGATAAATTCATATGTTTTATTTATTTTATTATATTATTTCTCTTAATTACATATCTAATTAATTCTATTTATATCTTTTTACTAATTTAGATCAATTCTATTTCAGTTTCTTTTATTGATTTAGAATTATTTTCTATTTGTATTTTCATTTTTTTTATTCATTTAATTTCATCTATATTTCAATCTTTTATTAATTTAATTTATTTCTATTTGTTTTTTTATGTTTTTTTAACATTCCCGAACTTTTCTGTTCTTTCATTCATGCAGCTATTTATTTTTATATATTTTTTTTGCAATAATATAACAGCAAACTAAAATATACATTTAAACCCGCCAGACCACACCGACGACTTTGAATACTTTTGTGAGTATCGCATAAATGTTCGAATTAAATGTGAGCAAATTTTGTGAAATCTCATTCCTTGTCACGTTTCAAACTTTATTCGATTTTTATTTTCTTTATATTCTTGATGAATATCACGCAAAAAAGAAAAATACCTCCAAAACAATCATTCAGTTCGTGTAGAAATTAATGTTAACACGAAAATCGAACGAAATCGTGATCACGTGTAGTACATTTGTATTCTTTACCAATTAACAAATCTGCAATTTACACTTTTCGATTGCGTAATACATAGAGCCAATATGTTCATGCACTCATATTACATAAACTTCAAGAGTTTATGTGACCGTGTACACGTCTCTCTGGCTTATGCCTATCAGGCTGATTGTGAGAATTAAGTCCGTACATTACGCCTTTTTTTATTTTGCATAATTGGATATTTTATGCGATTTCCAAATTTTGTTTCCGCCTACAATATGTTTATAATGGCGAATTTTGTCACGTTATATTTCCGTTTTGTTGACTGGTTGATCTAGTAGACAATTGATAAGCAACTACGATTGTGTATTGCCAAAACATGTCCATTGTAGCCGAGACATTTAAAAACGAATACTTGTAACTTAAGATAGTTGCAACATTAGAATGAAAGTAATGGGAATTTCATAAAAGTGTTCTGAAATCAGTAGAAGGTAATGAAAGGTTGACAATAAACAAGAAAGAGTAGTAAGTGCGATTGATTTTGAGATACAGGGAGGAAATGTCCACTTCTAGGTTTTTCATAGGCTTTGTATAGAAATTTATGTCTTGAAAGTCGTGTGAAGGGGTAATGTCAATTTCTTTAAATTCTATCCAAAATCTTTAGAGGTACATGCTTTTAGAATATAACATGAAAAGTTGGTGTTTATAGGCAAAATATTTTACATGTAAGACAGAGGTTTCCGCATTTCTAACCAAATATCAAAAATCAACTCAATGTATATGTCAGTAGCAGTTGTTGAACTTGACCACCGTGCGCATGTCTTGTTGATTCCAAAAGGCTAGCGATTCGTTAGAAAAACAATTAATGCAAAATATGTCTTGGCTTTTTACTTTAAATGCTTGTAAATACTGTAAAATTAGACACGCTAGTTCCACTTTGCATATTATATAATTTTTTTTTTCTTTCTTTTTTTAACATATTTTTAGTTTCACTTTAATGAATGTGATGTCACTCCAAACGAATTTGATCTTTTACAATTTGCCTTTACCTGTTACGATATATAGTTAATATCAATAAAAATATTTGTTGCTTCCCTGTATGTGGTTATTACAAATTTCCGATTTCGTCTACCGTTATTGAACTAGAACTAGAAGTACTGCTGAACGCAGTAGGGCCCCGCAATAGACAGTCAATTCCTTTGTACCAAATTATCAACATTTGCATAGTTACAAACCCCAACTTACCAAATCCGGAAACGTGTCACTGAAAATGCGGAAATAACCATTGTTTTGCGGAATCCATGAGAATCTTTTGGGACCACCTTAGAAAGGTAACTATACAAAGAAAGGTTATGTCTCATTCAGACAAGTACAATTTGGTTTGAAAAATGTTTTTATATAATGAACAAACCGATTTGGCTGAACATTGTACGCCTATATGTCTGAAGACAAATGTCGTTGAATGTTGATTAAATGGCTATGTCCAATGCCGATATCAAAATGCAAATGTTACGTTATTCAAATTACAGACCTATGTACCACTTTTAGCGCAAAAGAGTATTCCCAGACGAATAAAAGCAAAGTTTCTACCTTGAAAGAGTAGTTTTGCCACAGACGCTGCTAACGTTCATTTTTGTACCCAACACATGTGTGTTGATGCGGATTTGGTTAATTGCTGAAAAAGAAAACAGATGTCATTCTTTAAAGCATTATTATTGGTTGATTGGTCAGAATTTTTCATCTACTGATCTATATTTCAGCCATATCAGGACGAGAACAAGGTGATCATTTCAAAACATTATGTTCGAAATGAGGAAAGAAAAAAAGGAGCAAGGGACAACCGGGACTACGATTTTTGAATACCGCTGGAAAATGGGTAGGGACAGGAAATTAAGCACTATTTCAAAACCGAAGTGAGATATAAAAAGGGCTTTTATACTGCATAGGACGTGGCGTTTCTCAGAATTCATTTATTAGAATTTTACATTCTTTAAGCAATATTTCATCTTGAATTTGTCATGACGACAGCAAATTATTCGTTTCAAAATATTATGTATTAGAAGAAAGATATAAAAATGGAAGGCACAATCGGGGCAACGAGTATTGAAAGCCACTGAAATACATTTTGTATAATAGAAATGGGTAGGGGCAGGAAATTAGGCCATCTTTACAATCACAAGCGAGTCTGCTCCTGTTATAGAAATATTGAAGGTGTTTAAATACTGCATAGGACGTGGCGTTTTTCCACACAGTTTAGCTTCAACGATTCAGGGTTTCCGAATTGTGATCCGACTGTCACGCATAGACAAGCACGGCCTGGCTATGCGCCCGGTGGCTCTGTAGCCGTATCCCTGAAAAGCGATTCAAGTACCAGAAATGTATTTATCTTCGTGGATGGAAATCTGCTTCTACATATTCGTTATCAATTTACGTCATTTGGGCAATACTGACATGTCAGGTTATAATTCATTCATTCACTTGAGTTCAACACACAGTGAGCAAAACTTCAGGTATATATATATCAGAAAGAGAACAAGTACGACAATTCAAAAGAAAATAACAAGCCCAGAAGAAAGAAATAAAGGTGGATGAAAACTAGGGGAACGAGTTTTGATTGACACGATGAGAGAGGAGAAATGGGTAGGGGCAGGAAATTTAGCCTTCTATACGAGTCCAAGTGACTGTTCTCCTTAAAGAAAAAATAGAAGGGGTCTTTACCCTGCATTGAGCGTTCTTTACACTGCATGGAGAGTGGCGTGTCTCCACACAGTTTGGCTTCAATGGTTCGAGGTCATTCTTTTCGTATTTTGACCTGACTACAATTTGAACTGGGACAAATTGTGATTGTCACTGCAAAAAAGGAGAAATGGGTAGGGGCAGGAAATTTAGCCGTTTGTACGATTCCAACAGTCTGTAATTGTGCAAGAAAAACAGAAGGGCCTGTCCTTATACTGCATGCGGCTTGTTGGTTTCTACTTTATTCACCGTGGTAATTCTCTTATAACAAGGCTATCCATCATGGGCAGGGCATTTTCCTATCCAACACATGGAGACGTGCCTCGCTGTTCTGTATAGAGCCCCTGAAAACTGATGCTTTGTGAGATGGTCCAGACAATAAACATAAGTAAGCCCTGAATAATGTTTTCTTATAAATTTTTAAGGCTATGTCTTGAAATAAACATACATTTTAATGAATCCAAAAATATCGGACAAACTATCAAATGCGTTGCCAGTACGATATAAAATATGAGGAAGGCGAAGAAAAAGGGAAATTTGAATACTGCCTACGCAACCCTATATTACCGGTATGCAGATCTTATTAGGGCCCCGCCAAAAAAGGCGTGTGCCCGTCATTATTAGCAACCAGTTTGCACACTGTGTAAAAATAAAGGCATCCGACGCACATCGGTAGCCCGTTGTGTAATGCGCTAGCAAGACCCATAGTTGTGTAGAGGTTCTCTAGGGGATATAAACTTCATACATCTGATACAGGACATATATAAAGCTAAATGACTTTAATCAAATGAAACATCATTTTAGATGTGTGCCTGCAACATTTTCTTATAGCTAATCAATTTATTATTTTTAAATTGAAGGCTCAATCCGGAATGGACATCTAAAATCCGGAATGCGGAAACGGCCTTTATTTTTTCGGAAACATTCCGGGCAATCCGGAATGGTTGGCAACTATGCCCCTGTGAACCCTTTTAGAACGGAAACGGTAAGAGCTACGCCAAATCCATTGACATACTACTGAAAGCTTGTATCAAGAGGAATCCAAAGAAAAAATACCATCGAAATCCGATGAAAAAAAAATTTCAGGCAATCTGCAAATTTGAAGTTGTGGCCCCTTTGAACCCTTATAGCTCGGAAACGGTAAGAGCTACGCAAAATCCGTTGACATACTACTGAAAGCTTACATCAAGAGGAATCCAAAGAAAAAAATCCCATCGAAATCCGAAATAAAAATTTTAGGTTATCTGTAAATTTACGATTTTGGCCCCCTTCGGCCCCTCATAGCTCGGAAACGGTAAGAGCTTCGCCAAATCTGTTGACATTAAACTGAAAGCTTACATCGAGAGGAATCCAAAGAAAAAATCCCATCGAAATCAGATGAAAAATAAAAATTTTAGGTTACCTGTAAATTTATGATTTTGGCCCCCTTTGGCCCCTAATAGCTGAGTAAGGAAACAAGTTACTAAAAATCTAATAGTAAAGCGCTATGTTAATTTTTCATAAGGAATCCTTTGGAAAAAATTGCATCAAAATCGGACTAAAAATAAAAAAATTAAATTTTTGAAATTGGCCCCTTTTAGGCAACATTTATCTCATGAACGGTACATGCCAATTGAAATCAGTTGGCATATTTCAGATTGGAAATTTTCTAAGGAGTTTACTGAAAGAAACCCCTTCAAAATCTGATAAATAATAAAGATTCTACAGTCAAATATGTGAAAACACCTAATTTAACCCCTTTTGGCCCCTTTTTCTTAAACGGGCAGGGCCACAAACCCGAAATTAAAACCCAGGATTGCCATTATGCCAAGAAACAACATACTGAAATTTGAAGATGATCCGTCCACTAGAAACAAAGTTATGCTGGCCACAGACGACGATGCCGACGACTGAGCCATACAATAATACGACCGCAAAATTTTTGTGGTCGTATAAAAAAAAAATACACAATTTCTATTAAATAAGAAGACAAGTGATGACCCTAAAAGATGTCTCACCCGTCCCTGCTGCCCTCTAAACTGATGTGAAATCTAAGTGAACTAATCAGAAAAGTGAACATGCTCACTAGACTGTAAAATTGAGGTCAAGGACAAAAGTCACCTGCCAGACTGACATGTACTATCCAAAACCAACCTACAAACCAAATATTATCAACCTACCACTTCTAGTTATTGAGAAATGGACTTAAGCAGAAAAACTCAACTTGGCCACTTGACCATGAAATTGAGGTCAAGGACAAAAGTCACCTACCAGACTGACATGTACAAAATGTACTACCCAAGAACAACCTACATACCAAATATTATCAGCCTTCCACCTCTAGTTATTGAGAAATGGACTTAAGCGGAAAAACTTAACGTGGCCACTTGACCGTGAAATTGAGGTCAAGGACAAAAGTCACCTGCCAGACTGACATGTACTACCCAAGACCAACCTACATACCAAATATTATCAACCTACCACTTCTAGTTATTGAGAAATGGACTTAAGCAGAAAAACTTAACGTGGCCACTAGACAATGAAATTGAGGTCAAGGTCGCATGATGTTATGTACGTCAGGTAGCACTCGATTAGTACTACCACTGGACCAAATATGATTTTCCTACATCAAAGGGTTTTCAAAATATCCTGTATTTAGTAAAAGTTAATGCCGTCGCCGCCACCGTTGCCGTCGTCATACTTTGCAGCCTTCCAGCAGGGGCTTAATTGGGGCCATACTTTTAAAACAAAATTTGAAATTGAAGACACAAACAGTCAATAGGATGCTCATCTATGAACATGTAACATGTGACCTTTAAGATTTATACTATAAATAATCCGATATTCTTATTAACGAAAAATATTCAACGAATGATCGAATTACACCATTTTTCAATCATGAGTTGAATATTTTTTGATAATCAAAATATAGACTTAGTTATTGTTTTATTATATGGATCTTCTCTAATATTTAGTTCTTCAATTAAAGATTCATTGCATGAACTACGTTTTCAATGTTAATTATATATATAATCTGCTGAGACGTCTACTAAGCAACAACGTTGAACGTCTATTGCGACGTCACTTTCTAGAGTGAAATTTTGGAAAATAATTTCACAGCTAATAATCACTTTTATTTCACTGAAAAAATTTCAATCTTTCACTGCAATAAAAATATTGATAAAGAAGTTTTCACCATGCCTGTGTGTGGTTGGGTAAATTGGTTTTTCAAAGACCTAAAATAAAAATTTTCAAAAATATACATAAATGAAGAATTATTTGCCCTATCGGCACCATACTTGTCTAAGGGCATTAACATGTAAAATGGTTTTATAAAGAACTAAAATAAAATTAAAACACAATATATTGATTATGAAATTTTCATCCTGTCGGTACCAGACTTGTCTGTGGGCATGTAACATGGTTTTACCAAAGACATAAAATTACAAATTTTCTTGATTATTAAGTATTGATTTTGCTGCAATGAAGTACAATGTAAAAACGATTTTTGTATATTGTTACGTTGAACAATTAAGTAGCGATCAAAAGGCAGCTATTTTAAGAAGTAATTTTACAAAAGCCAGATATTAATACAAAGACATCAATACAGTTAAATCTCTCAAAAATAACATTCATTAATTCTTGTATAAAGTCTTATTTATCACATATGATTTCACTTTTATTGATTTTTCTTTCTCAGCTCAACATGAAAGATATTTAGAAATAGACATGAAGTTAAATTTCTTCAAAATGAAAATCGTAAACATAACTATTAAAAATGGAATGATAATATTTGATTGAACATAGTAAATCTACAATTAAATGGAATTAAATGCATATTTCCAATTTGATTTGCTATTCTAATTGCAGAGTTATGGTTGACCTTTTTGTGATCATGATTTCAAATAAGCGAAGCTTATAAAGTCATTCTGCTGTTCTGGTTGAAGCCACTATTCCTGTGAAGGAAGACCACAAAGAACTACACTCAAGATATTTTTTATCCTTTTGTCCACTGTCCATATCCACCCCTACCTAAAAAACAGTGTTTTTTTTTACATTTTCTTTGTACAAAAGTAATTCCAGAAAACCAGAAGTGATGCAAAACATGATTTTCTTTGCACTAATTGCTTAGCCTTTAACACTACTTCTAGTTCTGAATATTTCACATATATAGCTTTGAAATTATGAATGACAGAGAAATATATGGAAAGCCTGAGGTGCAAAAATTACTAAATTTCTATTTTTTTTCATTGAATTTAAGTGCAGTTTCTTTCTGTGTGTAATTGTTAATAAAATTTTAATATGTCTCTTATTTTCACTCACATTATTTCTCCACTATTAAAAAAAACTTTTTCATCCCTTTTGCTATTTGAAATTATGTCTGAAGTTGTCTACCCTCACTGAAATTTGAGGCTATTTTAGTTTTCTGTCTCCCGAGCTCTTGTGACAGCTGTAATTACTACAAAAGCGATCTAAAAATCTCTTGCACATAAAAACTGAAGACATTTGCCATTAGGCTACAGGACATCCACTAAAGGTTTGCAATTGAGATGTATGGAGGACCATGGGGCAAATCGAACAGTCTTTAGTAACTAAGTGCAGATATCCATCACAGGTAGATAAAGTGTTAAAACTCATGATACCAACCCCTATACTATCACTCATTTGTCCTCACAATTTTCTCTCTTTACCAATCAAGGAATTTTCCTGCCTAGGCAGGATGCTCAAATGTCCTTTTAAATAGAACATGAGTTGTTTTTTACAAGGTATTTAGTGAGTTGGACAATCTACCGGTAAAAAAGAAATTAATCCTCACGATTGTAATAGATTTATGGGTAGGTTCAGAGGTTATCCTCAGTAATATTTTGTCAATGGCTATGTCTTACAGAGTAATAACTCTTCACTTGACAATTTGTTCCATAGTCTGAAGTCAAAAGTAACTTTACTACTCAAATCAGTTTTTATACCTCTACTACAAAAAATTGTTGGTACATCGTCTTTTCCTTGTCAGTCCTTTCTAATTTCGATCTTGTTAAACAGTTAAAAACTTTCCACTGAGGGGCTTACCAAACTTTTTAAAATGAATAATTTGACATATGTGCTTTACTTTTATGAATACTTTATGAGCAAACTAATCAGTAATCATTTTCAATTGTTCCTTGATATGCTCCATTAATTTCATCTAAATATAACATAAGGCTAACAAGCATATTCAGATTTCGTGAAAAATAACTAAGTGTATTTTCAACAAAAAATTTATTAAATCCTTCCTTACCAATTTCATGTATAAATCTTTCTATTTTATTCTGCATGCCCCAGTATTTGAACTCTACACGACACAATTTGTATGATGTCATCATGGTTTTATTTGACTGTTTATATTCTTTCCACCATGAATCTGTTAATGGTCCACGTTTGGTTTTTGTAGATTTATATAATTTTGGATCCTCTTCTTTACGATAATCACCACTAGATATAGGATCCTTGACAATATCTAGGTAATCTGAAATAGAACCAAAAGTTTTGATGTACCAGTTGTCAAAAGGCTAGCACAGAACTTTGATTTGAATAAGACTTTCAATATTAAGTTTTGGTTTCAATTTAAGGGATAACTGGATAGTTTGTGAGTGCTGAAAGGAGGAGGACATCTATAATTATTTTTTTGTGCAAGGTTAATTCTCATGTCTAAGATGTCAATGTGGGGCAATTTTTACTTGTTTGATTTACTTGTTTGACAGATTTTCTCTAAAACCATGTTGATATTTTTGCACCAGAATAACCTTATATGACCTCTTGTGTTTACCAAGAAATACTGACACTCTTCAAATTGTAGAAGTACTAATTTGTTCTGACATCATGTTAAATTTCCCAGTATTCCTTAGTCCCAATAGTATATGAAAATTAATAACTATCAATTTCCTATCACCATACTACTGACATTTTACTTTAACCTAGTAGCTTCTTCTTTGTCTATATATAATTGTGTGACACTCTTTTTATTTGTTATATTTTCCACTGGTCATGACTTATGAATTATTTAGGTCTAATTTTCCTTTTCAGGCAAGACAATTTTGTTAAGAAAATTACTGTAAATATAAACAATATCCTGGGGAGAAATGGCAATGACAGGATTCTGCATTCATTGGAGGATAGCTGTTCGAAAGGTGAATACAATATATCTTCTGGTCTATTTAATTTTTTCAGATTATCATATGATATTATTTGTGCAATGTGATTGGTTCATTTGACATCACATGACTTCTTGTAAATATAGTTTAAACCTGGTATTTCCATAAATAGTACATGACATTCTATATTTAGAAACATCAAGTTTACATTTTACACACCGAATGTAACATGTCAGTTAGAATAAGAATAATGCCATTAAGAAAGACACAATTCCAGCATGGCAAGTTTGGTCAATTCATGGATTTATAGACATATGCTCTAGCCAGGTCTGTAAATCCATATATTAACCTCATCAACATGCTATATTTGCATAGTATTTCCCCATTTTATTTTTTTCGTAATTGAATGTTCATGTATTCCACAAGTATATACTAGTATTATTCTCTGATAATTTTAACAATATGAGAAGACGATACGACTATTTGAAATACCTACCTATTTGTCTCTGTTTAATTTCAGACTGTGACATGTTGAATACATTTTCTTGGTCCCCACTATCATTTATATATTTAGTCTCTATTTCAAGGAGAAATTTCTCAACAAACGGGCATCGATAGCGGGTTTTTGTATACGGGTAGGAATTCCAGGCCTCTTCTTCAACACGTAATGCTGACTTTGGTAAAATAGCTCTAAACCAACCTGTTAATATATCAATTACATTTTAAACCAAAATCTAATATATTTAATAATGGATAAAGCATAAACAATACAATACACAAATATAATGAAATGAATTGGTGTTTGGGGATAACATTTGTCACCTGCACTACAAATAAGCTATTTTTAACTCGATGAACCCCTTACATCTTAAAAATAAAATTTCAGGTAAAAGGTACATACTTGCATGATCATATAAACAAAATATCATGAAGTTTGATTGGAATGTGTGTTACTGAACTAACAAATGAGCATTTTTTGGCTCCGTGAACCTCTAAATACAGTAATATCAATATTACAAGTATAAGGTTCACATCTAAATGATAACACATACACATAGCCATATATCAACATCACTCCAACAAGGATATTTTATTAATTTTCAAAGTTAAAAAGGGACATAACTCCAACAAAACTATTCAACAGGACTCATTTTCGAACTCCCTTGAGGCATTCTTAAACTAAAGCTTCTGTATAGGTATTATCCAAATCCAATGAGAAATAAACTTGCAAGAGTGCTGACAAGGTGGACTGATGGACGCCAGTCGTTACCATATCCCAACATCATGTTGCACAAGGATAACAAGATATCTTGAGAGTTTGGTTGAAATCTTTATTACATTTACAAAGGAGTTGCAGGCTAACAAATGACTTTTTTTGGTTTGGTGAAACTCTCTAATTCAGTTATATCAATACTGCAGGTATGCCTGCACAACTAAAAGCTAAAAGATATCCTGACAGTTTGGTTAGAACTTGACTAGTTTGGATCATAGGAGTTATGGATTAACACACCTTTCTCTAATAAATACTTCCCAAATGATGTTAGATGAAATTAATAAACAACATGTTTGAAAATTTATCTCACTTGCTGATTGGTCAATCATGTAAATGTCTTGTGTCAGTTTCTAGGAATATTGAAGCCTGATGTTGATGAAATTAACACCTGCATCATTGTCTAGCGAAACGGTTTTTGCATTTTTATGACTACGATAACTCAATTTATTGACAATATGACATTGATATAAAAAAAATACCATATTCAACACCCTTTACAATGAATGGCGCAATGATACACATAGTAACGATGATAGCAACAAAATGGTGGCACACTTGAGACTGGAGACTATGGATATCGTTTTACTTCAAATAAATTGAGTAGAATACATCGGCAAACGAATACCAAAGCAAGAAAAGGAAAGGGGAAATTCTAAAATCATAAATCCAACATCACGGCAATTCAGAGCAACATGAATTGAGACAGTATGACAAAGACAAAACAAATAAACAAAAATGAACAAGAACGCCACAAAACTAAAGCACTAGCAGTGTGAACCCCTGAGGTATCATCAGGTGCTCCGGAAGGGTAAGCATAATCTAGAAATTAGAGAAACAATCTCTTACATTGTTTTCAGGTTTATTACAATAATTTCTCACATCTCGATAGTTAATTTTTCACATTTAAAAGTTCTGGGGTAAACCTCGAACTTTAAAATGTGAAAATTTAACTATCTCTATGTGAGAAATATATATGTAATAAACTGAAAACAATGTTAAAGGCTATATATAAATGACAACACAGCTTAATTTACATTTTATGATACTGAGATGATTGTTATACCATTGCTTATCAGAAACATAAATATCATGTCAGCTCAATGTTTTGCCGTCAAAGTAATTCTGTCACTTTTATTCTTACATATGACTTAGGAAATATCTGTTCCTCTACATGCTCTAGTTTACTTAATCCCAATGGAGATTTCAATTTCACAGTGAATCATAATAGGGATAATGACTGACCATGATTATTCTTTGGAACTATTAGTAGCCATACTGTTTTCACTGATGGGATACTTTCATGAAAACTGACTTGTAAAAAACAAAGCATTATGCCTCATACCCTGTTCTTAAATGACTTAGGCCAAATAGACTCGCCATATAAAAGTTCTATAATCTTTTACATTTTACATATTATACATATCAAGTTCATGATGTGATGTCTTGCTTTGCATAAGTTGAATTAGCTCCCCTATCTGCCTATTTGGAAGGGGCTGATGGGTTTATTTTATTCTCCGTGATCAGAGATTTCAATTTCCGTGATTCCTTTTCCATTTTATTACTTTGTCTTGAATCGTTATTAGAACATTGTCCATGAGTCGTTCTTTGATCAAATTAAATTTCCCGTGAACTGTGATTGGTCTGAATATTTTTTCGTGATTCGTGATGAGACCCCCCCCCTCCCCCCATCAGGCCTCTCTATTTGTACCACTAAAAATTACAAAACTAATTAAAGACCCCTTCTATTCTATTTGGATTTGTTAGCAATCTGAATCTGACCCCAAACATCAGCAACCCAGGTCTGGTGGCCTGTCTTCTCTCACCCTTAAAAACCTCACAAAAACTTCCCTGTATTTACCTCTCTCCAGTTTCCAAACAGTAACACTGGATCTCCTTCATGCCTATCTGCCCTATAGGAAAACAATTCACAACCCTTTTCCCTCTGGTTTTAAATTCCTCAAAGTAACCTAGGATCTTCTTGACTTCTATCTGTTTTATTCACAAATACCTTCATAAAAACTTTCATGTTTGTACCTCTCTCCCACTGGTCCCCCCCCCCAGAAACCCTGGACCTCCCTGATGCCTATCTGCCTAGCACATCTCTCTCCTTAGGTTCCCAAGCAGAAACCCTGGACCTCCCTGATGCCTATCTGCCTAGCACATCTCTCTCCTTAGGTTCCCAAGCAGAAACCCTTGACCTCCCTGATGTCCATCTGCCTTCATGCTTCAGTACCTCCATAATAACATTTCTGTTTACACCTCTCTCCCCTCAGGTTCCCCAACAGAAAGCCTGGACCTCCCTGATATCTAACAGCCTAGCACATTTCCCCTCTTGTACCCCAACAGAAAACCATGGACCTCCCTGATGTATATCTGCCAAGCACATCTCTCCCTTTTGGCTACCACAGAAACCCTGGACCTCCCTGATGTCCATCTGCATTCATGCTCCAGTACCTCCATAATAACATTCCTGTTTACACCTCACTCCCCTCAAGTTCCCCAACAGAAAGCCTGGACCTCCCTGATGTCTAACAGCCTAGCACATTTCCCCTCTGGTACCCCCACAGGAAACCATGGACCTCCCTGATGTATATCTGCCAAGCACATCTCTCCCTTTGGGGTACCACAGAAACCCTGGACCCCCCTGATGTCCATCTGCCTTCATGCTCCAGTACCTCCATAATAACATTCCTGTTTACACCTCTCTCCCCTAATGTTCCCCAACAGAAAGCCTGGACCTCCCTGATGTCTAACAGCCTAGCACATTTCCCCTCTGGTACCCCCACAGAAAACCATGGACCTCCCTGATGTATATCTACCCAGCACCTCTTTCCCTTTGGGCCACCACAGAAACCCTGGACCTTCCTGATGTCTATGTATCAAGCAGCTCTCTCCCCTCTGGTACCCCAAAGAATCCCTGGACCTCCCTGATGTCTATCTGCCTGTCAATAAGGATAATTTTAAGCATAACAAATGAACATTGACATATTATCAATCATTAACAACCATGCATAAACTCTGTCAACTTTCTACTTAATCTCTGTTAAATTTACCAAATAGAGATTGATTGGAATGGTGTCTTAACGATTGCCAATCAATACCATAAAGAGGCTTAACACATCATTACGGTACAAGATGTGCAGGCAATAAACCCAACATGTACAGATTAACTTCTCCATATGTCTATTTTGGTATTCACGTAAATTGACAATGCAATCAATTCAAGACAATAAAAAAAATTTACAAAAATTTATATAGAGTACAAATGGGTTTTTGGTATAACGCTGAGTAAATCTTTCATCAAAATACCATTATATAAATAGCTGCTAGGAATAATATGTATGGTTCACTTGTCAATATGTCATCAGATTTTATATTTGTCTTTTTTTCCAAAGCTAATTTATAAAATCCTCTCAGGGTTTTTGTGAGTGTCAACAGAAAATATAAAAAAATATTCAGTCATTACGCAGAAGTGCCAGAGGCTTACAAAGCCAATGTATGCTCACCTGCTTCACACCTCGTCAATAGCTTAAAATGAAGCTATCGTTAAACTAAGCAGCGCTAACACAATGATGTCTTTGTATAATGCAGTAATTGGTTATACATTATTAGGCTGAACATACAAAATCAATTTGAAAGTGTGAAAAAAGGCTTTTTTATCTTTCTAGTAAAAAAGTACATATTCCTATGGCCGATACCAAGTCCGGCTATCCCGAGTTCCTATCGTTATTCATGTTTGTCTTCATTAGTGTTTTTTCAGTGCAGTCTGCTTGTGAATTGAAGCATGTGGCTTACAGCTACTGTGGGTGTTTACTATTATCCTTTATTTGTAATTCCTACATTTTTCCATTGTCTCCATTTGTGTTATATTGTGCATCTGAATTTTTTTTCAATCTTGCTTTGGAATGTTATTTTTAGATTTTTCCATTTTCTTCCTTTTTGTTTTGTGATATTTGTTTGTCAATGTATTTCACACGATTATTGAGTGTACCCATGTTAGTACTGCCACGTTTCAGACCAGGCAAAATTTGAACTGTGTACAAGGATGGTGATACAACTGAACTTCAATGACTGTACAGTAATAGCTAGAACACCATGAATGTCTCAAACCCTTTTTGTTGTCTATTTGTTCAATTTAAGGAGGCTCACTCCTGATGTTGTTTATATCAAGGTTTTCTTGAAACCTATTTTAATTTGTTAAGCATTGTAGACTAAATTAAATGGTAAAAAGAAAAATATAGGTCGTGTGCTTTTTACCGAGATACAAGACATTAAAAAATTTGGCGGGAAATTGATTTCTCTGGATTTTCCCTTTATTTAACATTAGGATTATTTTTTGTCTAAAAGCTAAGAAGTTATAACAAGAATTTTATAAAAACTTGTCAGGTGTCTTATTTTGACCTATAGAACATATTCGTGAAATAAAAAGTGGGGGTCCATGTGCCAAATTCTTTAAGCCAATGAACTGGACAAAACCAGAGGAGTTCTGAAATTTGACACAAATTCAAAACTGTGATGAGTGAGCCACCTTAAACTGAGCTTGACTTGGATATCTCTAAACCCATCTAGCTCCGATTGTTTAAATCAGTCCCTTGAGTGTTCAAGCCATCAACTAGTCAACAATACTCTAAACATCAACTATATATTTTGGAAAAAGTGGACCTTGTAAATGGGTAGTAAAAATTGACAACATATCATTATAGGGAGACTTTCTTTCATAATAAAATATTGTGTCATTTGTTTAAAACACAACTAATGCAATTCTTTTCCACCCTATTTTCTCTAATTTCTGTCCTGTTTTCACATTTTCAATATGTTTCTCCTCTCTAGAGAGAATGTTGTTCTTTGCAAGTGATTGGTTGACATTTGATTATGACATCAAATATGTTTGCCATTTTCCAATTTTACCATTGTGACGCCATGATAAAAGGTAATCATGCCTTAATATGTCACACTCAAAAAACACATTTGTTTCTGATCTTAAGAAAAGGGGTTAAGATTTTTTTTGTCCAAAATCTCCTTAAAATCATTAGAGAAACAGAATTTCTTCACTCTCAATATTTACATTTTCAAATATTTAAACAATTGGCAAGCCTGGCGATTAAGAATTTGATAATTTAACTTTCTCTAGTACTAGTGTTGAAATTATATGTTTCTACTGTTACAAATGCAGGTTTTTACCACAACCTCTTTTAAGGAAAGAACCTAATCAGATATGCAAAATTCAGCATTGATAAATCCTGTTCACCAGATAAAATTACAGTTTGTCCATCAGAACAGAATATTTTTTATAAATGGGTGCTTGAGATATTGAGGTCAAACTATGCTCAAACTTGAACAAAGAGCAAAATAAAGGGTTGGAGCCATCTATAGAAGTTTGAACCATGGAAATTCTACTGTACTTTCACTACACTTGTCTACACTTGGTTCAGGGTTATATCAACTCTATAAATAAAGCCATTTTTAAGAGAATGTATTAGCCCTCACTTGTATCTACAATTTTTGTATCAAAGGGAGGTAACTTATAAGAGTATTACCAGGTAGATGTGATCCTATATGATAAATTTTATAAGTATACTGTCCATTTCCTCCAGGCCCATCGAAGTACGGCTCATTGACAATTATTTCTACTCCGCTGCCTTCTCCAGAACTTTCTTCACGACTTTTTTTCTACAATGAAAAACAATTCATTATAATTTATTACACAGTATGATTGTGACCCATTCATTTTCAAGATGAGTCAAAATTACATTGAAATAACATTGGAACCATGATACAGTGGGACCTGCAATACAATGAGAACACACTATGATTGGCCACACCACTTCTTTAAAGGCAGATTGTATTTGACTATACATGTATATGGGTGAGAACAAATGTCATAGTTTCTGATTTTCTGGTTGCAATTCATACAGAATGGACTAAACTGGACATTTTATCATTTAACATACATGTAATTAAAGTATTGTTGAGTTTTTTAATTAAATTAAATTTCTTAAAAACTTGTAAATTTTGGTGCTGAATATTTCTCTGAAAAAAAGTCTGATTTCCGCTATTTCATTTTTTATTAATTGGTAGATAATCTACTGGTATGATTTTTTTTAGTATGGTCTAAATTCAAAATTTATGATGTTATGATATCTTGAGTCCATTGACAAAGATCTACTGAATTTTAGAACAAAGGTTCACTTTGATCCATTAGATAACAGTCAAATCTAAAGACAACACTTGCTTTCAGAAGATAAATGTATTGTACCTTGTGAAAAATACACAACCTGAAGACAAAATATAAAGTAACAGAATATTTAAGATGCATCTGTGTGTAAATTAAGGGTGTGTGAGGGGAGCAAAGTCACTTCAAAATCAAGTTGATGAAAATAAAAGAAGGTATCAATGGGACAAATTTTCAATTTTGGGAAACAAGAAGTTGGTACATTGCACACCTGGAAAAGGGAGGCAAAGTTCATTAACTCTGATAATTTAAGTCTCAATCAATATATGCCAAATAACTAAAAAAAACAATAAGTTTCCACAAACTTCGTTTGGGAGACTTAATTACTGAAGTTTCTTACACAAAATAACTAAATACCAAAGTTACTGTAAGTACTCATATCAGGGAACATGAAGCAGACGAATGAAAGACTTGGAAAGGGGAGGGAAATTCAGACAAAATCATTGCTACAGTCATTAGAAGAGAAATTAACCTACGGTTCGGTTCTCACTTACTCTACGGTAAATGCATATTTGCCTTACAACAGGGTCTTACAAACCCCAATAAATCTAGCCTCGTATTTAGATAGTGCAACCAATATACACTTTTCAAATGTGAACATCTTGCTTTAACTGGACAAAAGCTACACATCAGAATTATTCATAGACAACAGTATCATATTTTTGTAATAAGACAATGATAAGCTTGTAGAGGATTTATATGTAATTTCCTGTCTACATATTGATATATTACTTATGGATGATAATACTTTATGTTATTTGTCAGTGATGAAAGAGTCCTGATCGAATCCTCCTTTAATCTTTAAGTAGTATGTGGGAGGGTGCAGTATGACCTAGCTTCTACATAAACTTTTACTAAAGCTGAAATCACACACTTACAATTTAAAATCGTAAAACAATTTCAAAGGTATTTAGTCAACTGGAGCACTTAATGAACAGGAAATTCTTATTTGTCTTTTCATGGTATGAACCATCAAAAAAAAAAAGAATGAAACCCTTCATGTCTCAGAGCTTCATGTATCTATGGGAAAACATATAAACAAACGGATGGTGCCACAACTTTAGATTGATCATCGGGACCTTATCCCATAAAAAAATTCCATGTCCAAGACCTCCAACCCTTTTATTGAAAGGCCACACTACCATACATCAAATTGTACTAATATCTTGCTAATGATCTATTGAATTACCTGTATCATATAAAGCTGTGCTATTCTATACTCCTCTACACTCATTGGAAGGCCAATTCTGTACTCCTTTACCAGCATCTTTACTTTCTGGTGTATTGCTGGTCTGATAAAAATCACTCAATTATCAATCATATCCAACTACATTGAACATTGTTATTTTAACGCTATAAATTTCCAAGTGAAGTTTCCACAAATCATCGTGGTTTCTGGTTAAACCGACTTTTTCAATACTTAATCCACTCATTTAAAGATATTTTCAGTACTTTAATTTTCTGTTAAAATCTTGTTAGATCATTTTCCCAAAACCTGGAAGTAGAAATAAAATACACAATAGATTTTATCATATTTTCTATTTATCTCATTCATTCTTTAAAATTAAGTAGCAGGAAATAAAAAAGAAACAGGATTTCAAAATTTAAAGTAGAGTTTATCCTATTTTGCACTAAATCATAGAGGCAAACACTGAGACATTTTCTAAGTGCAAACTACCCTGACTTTAATCTTTTTTGCATTAAATCACAAGGGCAAACACTGAGACATTTTCTAAGTGCAAACTATCCTGAGTTTAGCCTATTTTGCACTAAATCACAGGGACAAACACTGAGACATTTTCTAAGTGCAAACTATCCTGAGTTTAGCCTTTTTTGCATTAAATCACAGGGACAAACACCGAGACATTTTCTAATTGCAAACTATCCCAAGTTTAGCCTATTTTGCACTAAATCACAGGGGCAAACACTGACACATTTTCTAAATGCAAAGTATCTCGAGTTTAGCCTATTTTGCACTAAATCACAGGGGCAAACACTGAGACATTTTCTACATTCAAACTATCCTGAGTTTAGCCTATTTTGCACTTAATCACAGGGGCAAACACTGAGACATTTTCTACATGCAAATTATCCGGAGTTTAGCCTATTTTGCACTAAATCACAGGGACAAACACTGAGTCATTTTCTACATGCAAACTATCCCGAGTTTGGCCTATTTTGCACTTAATCACAGGGGAAAACACCAAGACATTTCCTAAATGCTATCTTAACTATCAAGAACTATAAATATATATAATTCACTTGAAATGTCCCTACTGAGACCTAAGGGCTGCTTGTCACAAAATTTGGTTTGAGTGCGCTGAAGATCCCTTACAAAGGTGACCCTGTTTCAAAATGGAATAGTCAAACTATACCCTGATCTTATAAAGAACACTTGGCAATGAGATATTATACATTTATGTTCTATTCTTGTAAATCTGACATAAATTGTTTCATAATTTAACCCTTATTTACATGAAATAATGCTTCAAAAAATACCCTGTCCAAGACATCAAGAAGCAAAATGTGACCCTTTACCTCAGCACAGTCATACTATGTAATATACTGGCAGTGCCCAACATCCCTTCCCCTTCCAATCATACCCCTTCATGCCCCCCAACATATACAACAATCAGTTACTGACCTCAAAGGTCCCTATTAAAATACAGGATTCACAAATACAGGTCAATTGGGAAATAATTTTATATCAAGTCCTAGTTCATTGTAACACAAAGTTCTTTTTAAAAACCAATGGATCAGTGTCTGTAAGTTTTGTTCAATCTTAAAACTTCTGGGTACAAAAATTGTACCAAGAAGTACATTTGAAACAAAAGTATATGTGGGGCTTCAACCAACATTTTGTCAAATGTCATTTTTTCGGGAAACATTTTCAAATTGCAATTTTATCATGGGATAACAGGAAACATCTACAATGGCTGAAAATTACAGTCACATGCCACAATCTGCCAGGGAACTTAATACAGGAAAAACACAAACAAGACAAAGGACAAACGTAAACAACTATAGGAACTCGGGACAGCCAGACTTGATACCGGCACTAGGAAGAGCCAGCGGTAGGGTTCAACCGGTTTATGGGTACCTAAACCTCCCCTTTATCTGTCCTGTTTCCCTATAGTATCAAAAACATACGAATAAAACCCACTACAGGTAGACTACTAACTCCATGACCACAATCCTGAAAGGAGAGAAAATGACGGTACGTAATTTTTAAAGATGGGTCAAGGGGTGCTTGCCGCTAAACTAGCCTAGTCTGCTGTTAAACAATGTCCCACTACGGAAGTATAATCAGACTCAAAACTTCCCAAAGGGTTTGGTCAAGAATCATCATATATTTCAGAAGATATCGGCAGTATCAGTGAGAGGCCAGTATGTGTGTAAAATTTTCAGGTCACTAGATATCGATGCAAGCAGAGTATCTTGTTGATATCCCCTATAATGTAAAGAATGTAAGTTACATCCCAGCTTTTCTGGATCTTTAATCAGTTTTTGGCATTTTTTAACAACATTTCTGTAAAAAAGAGGATTAGAAATGGCCATAGTAATAATCTGCTTGCGAGTAACGCCATATTTAGATATCAAATGTTCATATCTATTATAAAACTTCTTAAAAGTGTTCAACAACTTATGAAATCTGCAACCTTGTTGTAAGATGTTGGCTGAGATAGTAAGGTTAGTAAATCTAGGGGTCACATGACGACCCTGGCAGATCCCATTCTCAATTCTATAATGATTTGAACACTCCAATTTCGTGACTACTTCGCATGTCAGTTAAGTGTGATTTTGACTTAAAAAAGATCTAAAACAATGAAAAATATCTTCTTTCATAGGGACCTTTTAACAACAGTAAATGAAACTTACTTCTACATGAAAAAATCAAAATACCAACATATGGTACATATGTATAAACTTCAGGTAATAATGAAAAAAAATAATTACCATATAAAATTTTGTATTTCACTAGTACTACTTCAAACGAAAGTATCCATACAAAATTAACCTCCTTATATGTAAGGTCTATAAATAAACATATACATCGAATTATTTATTTATAAACTTCCTATGTTTGACGGAATCCAAATACCGACCATACAGTTTAAATACAAGGCACATTTTAAAACAATTTTGGAATGTTTAAACTGAGATTTTATTTACAAAAGTATGTCAAACAGTAAAATCATGATCCTCAGGGTGATTTAATACTTAAACGTTATGAAATTACAATAGATCTGGGTGATAAACTAGAGTTACGAACATACTTTAATTTTTTTTTCAAATTTCAAAACAAAATTACTTAAGCATGTTAATCAAAAACAAAATGTCCGGGTACGTAAGTCCTTTATTGCAAAACAAGCCTTTTAACATAAAATTTTTCTTAAAAACATATAGGTATAAAATCAAATGGCTTGTCCTGCAATACTAAAAAAATCAGTCTATATCTGCACTGAAAATCTGTAAATTGTGTATTTATTTGAACATTTTTTAGCGGGGCTTTTCAAGTTAGCAGGGACATTTGAGCTGGCTAAGAATACTGCTAATTGATTACATCTCTACCTGACCAGCTCTAATGATGCTATATGCCTATTTGCATGTATGGCAATGTGTGCACCAGATCATGAATACTTGGTGATTTTTTAAATTGTTTATTAAAAATACTCATACTTTAAATTTTTACAAATACTATGGTTAGTTCAATCACTTATTTGGTTTATTTTTGCCTACATATCTATATTACATTTCACACTATGTGTGAAGTTTCATTAAAATGCACTGAATAGTTTTTAATCAAGTTATATTCTGAACTTCGCTTATTTCCAGAGGAACTCTCTTATGAAAGCTGTTACATGAGATTTCAGTATGTTTTACTTTTCTCAATCAATATGCGAAGATCAAACATTTGAACTGCATGGTGCATTCCTTATTGATGTTGGTGCTTAGGGTATTTGATCATTGTGACATTTTCAATGGCTTTGATCCTTCACCAATCATTAAATATCTCAAGATATCCTTATCAGCTGTTGGGATTGGGCACTGATCTGTAGGACATATCATGTGAACAGAGCTAGGTCATCCAAGGACCATTGTGACAAACATGAATGTGTTTTCCACAGGACTAACATTAAATTATGTCTCTTTCTGGTAGCCATCTTTGATGAGGTATTGACTTGCCATGCATATATATGTTTTTCTGCTGGAGACTATCTGACAACCAATGTAACTATGTTTTGTTCTCATTGGCTTTTAATGAAAAAGGTCTCTGAATGTGTTTCCAATCCAAAGGATCCATTGTTAAACCATGTCCCCTGTTAGCAGCAATCATGGAAAAGGTACCAACCTGCCACACATGGTGTTGATGAGGCCCACCTATAGACCTCTCTCTGAAGTTAGGTTCTAAATGTAATGACTGTTGTAACCAAGGCTGATGCCAACCATTAATGTAGTTCAGAAGAAATTACCTTTGAATGTTTGTATCTATATGACCAGCTCTGAACTATACTAAACATTAGCATTTCACTTAATTGTCCATTGTCTTGGACAATTCATTGAGATGATTTTGGAATTTATACTATTTGCTGGAAAGGCTAATGATGGACAGATATGACAGACATATATTGAAAAATTGCTCTGGCTCACATACTGTACCCAAAATATCCATTCAAACACTCATCATTGCTTACTTTAGAATTCTGATACCATACAATAAAATCTATTTCTACAAAATGAAAAATTTACAGCCAAGCATATTATATTAATTTAACAATGAATCCTTTGGATTTCAAGCCCTAGGTAATAAGGCACTTACTGGGTATTGAATTGTGCCTTAAAATAAACTTCTTTATAATGAGTGAATGAGTGGGAGTTAGAATATTTCGATTACCCAGTTATACATTTAAATATAAAGTGATGGTAACACATATGCATTTCTATCTTAACAAAACATTTTCAAATAAATTGCTTTTTATTTCTAAAGCATAGAAACATGAAATAGTCCCTCAGAGACATAAACAAACAGTTGTTTATTAATAATTCATATAATATAAACCGTATCGTATGATATGATTTATAACTAATTGCTATTGTTTTTCTGCTATTTCAAGTATCTAATTTTTCTATTGAAAAAGAAATGTACAATTATTTGAAAGTCCAAGAACTATACAATTTCTGGAAAGTTTAAATGGTTTCTTTATAATCAGTCATCATAATATAGCTTTCAGTACATAACGTAATTCGTGAAATGAAAACATGTAATTTTTCCACCCACATAAGGTTGCCAATGTTTCATGTATACATAATGAAATAGTTGTCTTTTCACTGAAATTACAGTTTAGAATCGATTGAATATGAATTATCTATATGTTACATTTCTACATTATAATAATGCAATGAGTATTATTTCACTTCTAACTCTCTTGTTTTTGTTTTCAACCGCTTAATTGGTTATGGCAATACAAATGCTGAGATCAATCTGCATTTATTTCTGAAAATTTATTTTTTTCATGACATCCTTAGACATGAGGTTGCACACATTGTTGTGAACAGATATATCATGAGGAGGGGTATTTGCCAAAAATACAAGTCTCGAGACCATAAAATTTCTAATAAAAATTTGAATTTGAATTTGAATTTGTATTTTTGGCAAATACCCGGACGTTCATGATATATCTGTTTAATTACATCAAATGTCTGTATCATTAAAGCGCAGAGATGCATGACTCCAGACAAATACTATGGTGAAGGGGTATTTGCCAAAAATACAACTGCTATCAACCAATCAGAATGCAGCTTACATAAGGTGTAATTATGCAAGGTACACCCCACTCACATCATTTTACACATTAAAAAGGGAAAAGTGGATAAGTTCCCCCAAACAGCTGGAAGTTGATATCATAAGTTGACCAAAGTCACTTATGACACATTATCCCTATATGTAAAGTAGAATACCAAATTTGACATAAATCAGCCCAGCAGTATAGCTCACAAAAGTGGGACGAACTTCGGAAGCACAGACAAACAAGGGTATTCCAATATACCATCCACTTTCCAGTGGGGGTATAATAACTGTAATTAATCAATTCTTATACCCAGTGGACCAGTGTCCAGTTTGAATTTTTGTGAGTAGGTATCTTTTAATATATAAGAATTACAATCCTTGACTTTTATGAACCAAACAGATATCTTTAAAAGTCCTACAATAGGCCTTTGTGAAAACTTTTAGCTCATCTGTGCACATTTGGAAGTTGTAAATTATGGAAAGATGAAGAAATTTCAGAATTTTTGTAGAGGTAGAATTATTATTCAAGAGAGCTGAACACTGATGAGACAAACAGAAAGAGATGAGGCCTGGTCGGAACTTCAGGATGATCAGACTCGGGGAAACAATGAGATTGGGATAAAGGTGGGTTTTCGAGATGGGAGACTTAATAAGAGATAAGTACACAACAGTGGATGAAGGCAAGAAAAAAAGTACTAGTTGATCTTAAGTACTGAAAATTGAGAGGATAGGGGATCATTGGCTAAAGAACATTTATGGGTGGAGTCAGATGGCTCAAGACTTGGAGAGAACAGTTACTTGATGCTGGAGACAAATTGATGAGCAGTATCTAAATTTGAGGATACTAGTATAAGGAATACTCTTTTCATGTACTGTTGATGTAGACACTTTGGTATTTCATCTCCAACATAATACTGGTGCTTACCTTGTTTTTCTTCTAGTTTGCTTTTATGATTTCATTGAAAAGGATAACCCATGAAATATAATTATTAGCTTTTTTATTAGTTTCTTTATTAATCAAACATAAATAATCATGAAAATATTTAGCTTTTGGTTATCATGTACTGTTACAAAATTAAAACTTTAAAACAATATCTTATTTAGAATCTCCACTTTGCTAATGCCTTGAAAATTAAACAATTATCAGTTGCAGATCAAACAATAATAAGCAAACCTTTATATATCATAAACCCTTGTCATCTTCCTCAGTATACTGGCTCCATGCCTCAAGTTAAGGGGGTTATTAGGTTCAATCTCAAGATTAAGGCATTTTTCATAATGTGGAGACAAACAGTTAGATACACGTAGTTTGATCGACCTCAATATCTTAAACACCCCTTTAGCTCGAACTGTTTACAGTGGTTCACTTGGGTGTTTGAGCATTGGAAGCAAGACTCTACATGTTTTAAGTTTTCCAATTGCAATTCATTTTTGAATTCTCAGTTTAAACCTTTTTTTTAATTATCAGATATAGATCAAGAAATAAATCATAAGTGTAGTTAAAAATTTGAGACAAATTTCCAAATAAGTGTGGACCCAAAGTGATGTCTCGCCCATTCCTACTTGGTCCCAAAATTGATGTTAAAACTCAAACTGCCTAAATCAGAAAACTTAATGTGTTCGCTAGACTGTGAAATTAGATTAACTGACAAAAGCAATATAGCAGACTGTTATATATCACCCAAAACCAAAATGCCAAATAGCAGTGACCTTACCACTGATAGATACTGAAAACCAAACATGATCACTAGACCACGAAAATGAGGTCAAGGGCTAAAGCCAAATAGAAGGCTGTCATCCTCCATCTAAGACAAATCACCATACCAAATATTATTTACCTTACATTAATACATACAAGGAAACTTAACATAATCACTAGACCATGAAATTGAGGTCACATACAAAAGCCATATAGCAGACTGTCATTTACTACCCAAGACAAACCAATATACCAAATATCATTAACCTACCACTTATAGTTACTGAGAAAATAACCTAATCACAAAAACTTAACATGCTCACTAGACCATGAAATTGAGGTCAAAGAAAAAAGCCATATGACAGACTGCAATGCACTACCTAAGACCAACCTACATATCATTTATCATTGACCTACTACTTATAGTTACTGAGAAACTAAACTAGGCACAAAAACGTAACATGTTCATTGGACCCTGAAATTTAGGTCACAGACAAAAGCCATATAGCAGACTCTCATGTACTACCTAAGACCAACCTACATACCATATATCATTGACCTACCACTTATAGTTACTGCGAAACTAAATTAAGCACAAAAACTTTACATGTTCATTGGACCGTGAAATTGAGGTCACAGACAAAAACCATATAGCAGACTGTCATGTACCACTCAAGACCAACCTATATACCAACTATCATTGACCTACCACTTATTGTTACTGAGAAAATGACCTAATCACAAAAACTTAACATGCTCACTAGACCATGAAATTGGGGTCAAGGACAAAAGCCATATGACAGACTGTCATGTTCTACCTAAGACCAACCTACATACCATATATCATTGACCTAACACTTATAGTTACGGAGAAACTAAACTAAGCACAAAAACTTAACATGTTCATTAGACCGTGAAATTGAGGTCACTGACAAAAGCCATATAGCAGACTGTCATGTACTACTCAACACCAACCTATATACCAAATATCATTGACCTATAACTTATAGTTACTGAGAAAGTGACCTAATCACAAAAACTTAACATGAAAGTTTACGCCCCCGCTGCCGCCGTCATACTTTGTACACATGTCTCGCTTTCCGTCCCTTTCGCCGCAGGCGAGACAAAAATATAAAAAACCTGAAAATTCTGGATGCTAGAGTAGAATTCACAATATAAGTTTAAATAGCAATTGTTTTATGGATCTTGGAAATTCAATTAATATGATAACTGAAATCCACCAAATAGCAGTAAAATATCATTCAAAAAGACAGAGCCAGATTTGTAAAAAACACCTATTATTTATCTAGATATATTCTATACAATTGAGAGTTTCTGAATTCAATAGAACCCCAATTCTATTGTGTCAACTCAATCTCTGAAGTATTTTAGACATTATTTTATTACAAACCTATATAAAAAAACTTAATTAATCAAAAAAACATGAATAAATTTTCCAAGTTAGCCTAACTTTGCACAAAAACTGGTACAAGTGTACTAAAACATCATATTTACTATAATAAGCCTATCTTAATATCTCTATACCAATCTCCACATAAGATGTGCTATTTACAGTTGCTAAATGGTTTACTTCAATGATTAAAGCACTGAAATTAATTGAATAAACACATTTCTAGCAAAAGAATCAACTCTGACATTTCGGCATAACCTGAATAAATACTATAACGAAATTGGAACAAAAGTCTTTACAAACTTTGACATTTAAAGATAGACGTATATCTCTTAGCGTAAAATAACAGATCAATGGTACAACACCAAGCTGTATAGCAATGACGAGCGATGTGGGAAAACCATGCATTGGAATATCGCCACTTAGTTTTCTTCTAAATCAAACAGCCGTTGATTAGGTCAGAAAATAAATAATTGAAGCCAAATCAGAAGTGTAGTTAGTTACTTCAAAGAAATGACAAATGTATGCCAACGGAAAACAAAACAAGATAATCAAAGAACATTAACTTGCTTATCAAACCATGACTTTTATGTAATGGTAAAATTAATCATTTAGAATTCCTGTTTTTCTAGCTATCTGTAACAATCTACCAATTTGAAGCAAAGGGTTAAATGAGAATCATAGATCCAAATTAATTTAACTGCATTGCAAATATTTCTCTTCAACAATGATAGCTGGCAAGAGACGTAGCTTGCCAGGTACAAGTACCAGTTCTCTCAACCCTACAATTAACTGAATCTAAAAGTCAAATCTTATACAGAAAAAATAGAGAACATTCTTTCAATTAAATCAGAATATCAAAAAATATAATTCAATTTATTTTCATTTGATCTGGAGACTCCAGTTTCCTATGTTTTAAAAAATCTGTATGCTAATAATTTTCAAAATATGTAAACACATTGCATGAAACAGTCATACATTTCAGCAAGTGTTGACAATATTACATGTACTTGGTAAATATTGATAATCAGGGACTGTACAGATAATGTACAGTTTTTGGACAGTTTTTTTACATATTTATTACTCAAATGATTTTGACATGGTGGGGCAGAACACTATGGAAAGTATCATAAAAGATCATGCCCAGTCTTAATTTTCAGACTGGATATTCAAACCAATTGAGTCATATATAATAAATGTGGACCACAACAGAATAACAAACACTAAAACTGGATAAAAACAATAAAGTATTAAATAGAATATATTTCCAGTACTTAATGCTAATCTGTTGGCACATTACTAACAGTCAGGGTTTTCAAATTGACTACAAATTTATAAATTGAGTGGCTCTTCCTTAAATTCACTTTTTGAAGACTCAGGTGTCAAACCCTGCTTACAGCTTGAATGAGAAACATAACATTAAGGGAGTACGAGTGTCAGAAAATTTGTAATTTGAATGAAAACTCTTGCCCTATGTTTTGAAGAGCTTTGCTAATAGAACAAGAAAAGCAAAACATTTTGGAAATCCATGTAAGAATTTTTTATATATATAGTTGGCGGGAAACGGTTCTCTCTAGAGTTTTCCTTCATTTTCCATTAGCTTCTTATATGCCTTAAAATATATGAAAATATCATTGGAAATTGATAGCATTTTGTACATTGTCTTTTCTATGCATTTTAAAGTGACCTATGACCAAGAAAAAAGGATTCACGTGAAAAAATATGTAACGTTGTTTGAATTGACAAAATCCGAGGATATAGAATGCACAGGGGCCAGTAACATATGATACTGATAGACCCGGCCCATTTATATGTATAAGAAGGAGTATAGATGGGGCCTGTTCTATCAATATCCTATGTTACCAGCCCCTGTGATTGAATGCCTTTGAAAACTGAAATTCATACTCCCTTATTAATATTGAAGGAAACCAGAGGCTCCCTGGAGCCTATATCGCTCACTTGGCTTTCAGTTGCTACATTTTATTATCAAGCTAACATTGTAAATTATACAGTTGAACTTCAGTCTCTCAAACTTTGATAAAGCAAACACCACCACTAACTTGGACTCTATTTTAAGTCTGATCATGTTTTACTGTACTTCTTTGTTGGGCTTTTTTGACAAAAATTGTCTTGCTAAGGACCACTTTCGACACCAGTTAGTCGAGACCTCATTTGGTAAATGGCAGTCAACAACAATTTTTAACACCATATCTTTAAGTTACGACATCAATATCTATTTATACCTATCAATACCTATTTATTGAAATCGGACTATGTTGAATTTTCCCGCCTTTTTGGCGGCCATTTTGAAAATGGCAGTCAACAAACAATTTTCAACACCGGTTTTGCAGTAGCGATCAATATCCACTTGGAAACCAAATTTTATTGAGATCAGACAATGTTGAATTTTCCTGCCTTTTTTGGCAGCCATTTTTTAAAATGGCGGTCAACAAACAATTTTTAACATCAGTATTGAAGTTGCTACATCAATACATTTTTGGAAACCATATTTCATTGAAATCGGACAATGTTGAATTTACCCGCCTTTTTGGTGGCCATTTTGAAAATGGTGGTCAACGAACAATTTTTAACACCGGTTTTGAAGTCGCAACATCAATATCTATTTCGAAACCAAATTTCATTGATATCGGAAAATGCTGAATTTTCCCACCTTTTTTTGGCGGCCATTTTGAAAATGGCTGTCAACCAATAATTTTCAACATCAGTTTTGAAGTCNATGAAAAATATGAAAATTTTGAAAATTCTGTGAAAAAAGGGCAATAACTCCTACAAGGGTTTTTGGATTATTTTCAAAATTTCATAGTGGGTAGATCTTGACATGCTGAACATTTTTGCAATTTAAAGTTGACTTCTATCTCTTATAGTTTTTCTGATAAAAAATTAATAAAGTTAAAATTTTGCAAATTTTACAGAAAAAGGGCAATAACTCCAAGACGGGTTTCCAAGTTTCTTCAAAATTGCATGGCAGGTAGATCTTGCTCTGCTGATCATTTTTTATCTTTTTATATCTGTAACGGTTTTTGAGTAATTTGCAAAAAACAGCAATTTACCCCTATGTTCTATTTTTAGTAACAGCAGCCATGTTGTTTGGTCTTCAGACTAATCGAACATAACTTTTAAACTGCATACCCTGGTGATGCTTCAGGCCAAGAATGGTTACAATCGGCTCAGCAGTTTCAGAGGAGAAGATTTTTGAAATTGTTGACGGACGTCGGACGGACGGACGATGGACGGAAGATGGACAACGGACGAAAAGTGATGGCAAAAGCTCACATGGTCTTTTAGGCCAGGTGAGCTAAAAACTCCAAACATTGCTAGCCCAAAGGACTAAACCAATTACAAAACTCAAATTTCCTATTCTATGAGTAGAGAATAAGTGTCAAACCCTGCAAATACCTTGCATGAGAAATGTAACATCAATATGGAATGAAAAAAAATCATGTGTATTACATTTTGTACCATTTTCTAACTCCTTTCATTACCTAGCATTTTTATATAAAATGGTACCATAAAATGTTTGTCAGTTATAATACTGTGAAGATGGAAGAGAGGTTCATGAAAAATGCTTCTGTAAACATTATGAATACAGTATAGTCTGTATATGTGACATAAAACAACAGTTATCATTGCCTGATGAAATTTCTAACAAAAGAAATCTGCTCAAAGCATGCTATCACCATGTTAATTACAAGTTATCTTATAAACAAGCACCTGTTACAAGTTACCTAGATAATCTCAATACACACAACACCTGTTAACTTACAGTATTCCACTTATTAAAGGAATAAACAACAAAAAGAGAAGGAAGTAGTCAGAAACAATGGCTAATTCCCTTCCAATCATGCATAAAATGTAGCTTTAGGTGACCCAATTATCAAAGACACATCTACAGATGGAATGCATTGGTGTATCTTTGATCTGGACTATTACACAAACTATAAACCAAGTCTTTCATGCATGTAATGTAGGTTCAAGTCAATCACGTGATTTTTATCAGATGCATTATTTGTACTGCAGATGCATCTAATAACAAAATATAATCCTCTACAACTTGTGTTTAGAAACCTGACTGGGTGCAACTTTTACCTGCGTCTCTCATGTGTGAAATGTAGGTCAAGGTGACCTTATAATTATCTGGAGCTCTCATACTATACAAGATGCATCTACCAGGGTACTGACAAAATATAATTTCTAAAGAGATTAATGTATCTAAGATTTGGACTTTAACAATTTCAACATGCACAAAATGTAGGTCAAGTTGAGTTCCTTTTCATGGGTATAGGTAACCTGGGAAGGATGGACTATTACTGACAGGCAAACCTTAACATGTCCCCCTACTTTCATTAACTGGGCATAAAAACCTTTCACTTACTATTTAAAAGATGTTACAAGTTTTAACTTGTAGGTCACATGACAAGCTCTTTGCCACAAGGTCAAACATTTTGGTATCAGTTGAAAGGTAATTCCACTAGGATTATTCCAAGGTCAAGGTCAGGAGATCAAATATCAAATGAAAGGGTTGACACAAGAAATACACATGAGAAAATAAAATTACAATTCAGAAAATTTTCTCAGTAAAAGTGTTCAAAATGTCGGTCATATGCCAAGGTCAAGGTCACAAGGTAAATAAACCCAACTCTATATGGAGGTAAAATAAGGTACCAGATCAACAAGGAAAGGGCAACATACTACAGCTGAGTCTTGCTCATATGTACATAATTTTCACCTCGCTAATAAACTTCAAGGAGAAATAAATGTAACCTAGATCAAAAAGCTAGAACCTTCGATTTGTACCAACATTTTAAATTTTATATGTTATCAAGACAGCAAATGTTACTGTCAAAGCTGGTAATTTTTCCGTATAACTTACCTTACAAACAGAACTCAGAATTGCAAAATTTTAAATAAATAAAGGGCTACGCCGAGCGCAGCATGATACGACCGCAGCATGTCAACCACTGAAATTTCAACAAAAGTAGTTTAAAGTGAATGTGGACACAGTAAAGAGCTTGACAAAATAATTAGATGGACACAAAAAGAAGCTTGACACAGTTATTAGCTAGAAACAAAATAGGGAAAAATTCATCCTTTTTGATCACTTACTGATGAAAAAAACGTAAGAGCTATGCAAAATATGTACTATCAACTAAAACTTTACATCCATAGAAATTCAAAGAAAAAAATTCCATCGAAATCTGATGAAAAATAAAGATATGACATATTTAGAAAAATTGCAATTTCGGCCCCTAGGCTTTGACCCCATGTAGCTGCTCGGAAACGGTAAGAGCCACGCCAAATCTGTTGCCATATCTCTGAAAGCTTAGATCAAGAGGAATCCAAAGAAAAAAATCCAATCAAAATCCGATGAAAAATAAAGATTTGACATATTTAGAAAAATTGCAATTTAGCCCCTTTGACCCTTTGTAGCTCGGAAACGGTAAGAGCTAAACAAAATCTGTTGACATACTGCCGAAAGCTTAGATCAAGAACAATCCAAAGAAAAAAATCCCATTGAAATCCGATGAAAAATAAAGATTTGACATTTTTAGATAAATTGCATTTTTGGCCCCTTTGACCCCTTGTAGCTCGGAAA